>JAQMYK010120529.1:0-10314 GCA_030014345.1 Clarias buthupogon | reverse complement strand
CAAAAATGGCAATTCGCCCTCGTCTTCTCACTTCCTGGATGCCACACTTCTCAAATATCCTGATGACTCTCTTGGCACTGATGAGTTCCACAAGTCCCCTGCACTTCCTCAGTGACAGATCGGAGGGCCGGCGTCAGGACGAGCTCTTTGGACAACTTTTTGAAAACAGGCTGAAGGAAGGAGAATCACAGCTCGTCCATCTCATTACTGTATATTTGATCAGAGCCGGATTAAGGCACTTGAGTCAATAAGATGTCCCAAGAACAGAGTCTCCTCCTTAAACCAGCGGCGTTATTACTGATGACGCCTGGCTGCTGTGAGAAACATCGACTCCAAACTCATTCGTCTCCAAACCGCTGTATTGCAACACGCACCGCTGAAGATATTTTCCTCTTCACTCCAAATTATAGTATACGGGTGGACTGTTGATTCGATTCGATTGTAAATTTCTTTCTTTCATCTGAAAGATTAGTCTTAAACAGCTACTTTTTTTCACAGAATTTGAAGGATTAAAAATACTAAAAGCATCTAATAAGCACTGAACTATCATGTGTCATAGAAAGTGATAACTTTCCGTCCCTGCCCTCTATCTTCTGCTCCACGCTCCAGTCCAGTAGGTGGCAGTATTGCACCACCTGCCCATGAACTTAAAAGAAGAAGACACGATACTCTCACAAAACGTGAAAAAGAGTATTTGCAGAAGATGAAAGGGTATTGTGTATTTCCTGATAAATCTGTAGTACATTTTTTAAGGAAATCATAGATTTTTGATGCTTTTAAGTAAATCAATTAAAAAGGTGTGAATTCTCAATTAATCCAATCAACCGATAAAAAATGAATCAAACTGCATTATCAATGAGGCGACGACTGAAGATTTGTTGTTTGTCTGAAAACTGTCCCAGTTTTGAATTCAAGCTACGACGTTCCTAACAACAGACGTCAGATTTTTATTTTTTTTTTTAATGAAAACCATCATTAAAAAGGGTCAGTTCCAAAAGTATTGGAACCCCAATACAGTCAGTTGTGCAGGAATCTAACCACTAAAGACAGTTAGACAGAAATTTTTGAAGTGAATGAATAGCGTTTTTTTTTCCTCGGCGTACAATTACGTGCATTTTATTCATCACTTTTTCTGCAGATTTTGAACAAAAACAATTGAAGCTCAACATATTTGCTGAACAAATTGCTGAATCAGCATTTCAGACATGGTGTAAAATTAAAACCAACATTGGTTGAGACCTTAAATTAGTGCAAGAGAGAGTGTGAACAGCCATAAACACATGAACAGGTTAAATAAATACACATATATGCAAAATAAGGATCTGGACACAAGAGTGATGAACAGAAAACCTCTGATAACTCAATGATAACTTTTCTACAGCATGCAGTCAGAAGGAGAACTCTCAGCTCTCTTTAGCGTCCGCCCCGCGTTCTTGTCTCTTTTCACCTCGCCTGCTGAATCCCTGGAGTGTTTTACAGCCTGACCCTTCAGCAGTCACCTCATTTCACATCAATACAAATCTCAGCGGTCAGCGCGGAAGGTTAAAAGTACAAAACGCTCCGCGATGAGTTATGGACCCGAGAAGAAGGCTCTCGTCACGCTTGATGAAATCCGAGCCGTATCCCGGCTTCACCTGTCCGTCATCCGTTCGGGGTGTGGAGGACGTCGTGAAGATCTCCGAACGGCCCTCGAATGCCTCGCAAGACTCCACGCTATCTGCTCCAAAAGCAATTTAAGCACTGGATGTTATCTATCTAATGAAATATTCTCCCTGAAGACTTGAAGATGATCTGGATCTGATCCGCCCTGAACGAGCTGGAGGATTTCGTGCCTCGGTAATAACACGCGTGTAATTATCCTGTCTGTCTCTGTCTCTCTCTCTCATTTTCTTTTTTTCCAAAACCTGGTCTAATGGTTGTCGGCGGGAAAACATATCTCTGTTCGCTCTGAGAGATTACTGCCAACAAAAAAAAAGTGTGTGTTTTGCAACAGTCAAAAGGTCTACCTGCGCACTGTGATCGTCCTTCCCTTTCTATTATCACTGGCAGCTCCTCAACTCACTCGGCACAACTCAAACTGTGTCCAGCTCAAAGTGAAAAAAAAAAAAAAACTTCCTGGAACTTACAAGATGTGACTAAAATGTTCCAGCTCTCAGCATCCATCGTTCTTTTTTTTTTTGTATTGTATTGAGTAAGCAGTATAACACTTGACGGCGTGTTATAACACATTTTTCCGGCAAATTTTCCAACCATTATTAATTATTAATTAACAACAAACACGTTAAACTTGTTCGTTCCTGTTTTCGCTTACGTTATCGCCGCTTTAAATAACTCCTCCCTTCTAACAAGGCTATCTGTTACAGTTCCAGTGTTATCTGTAAGTGGAGACTCCTTCCATAAAATCGAACGAAACGTGAATCTCCTCAGAGGAATCAAGCATTCGACAGCGTTATACAAAGACGAATAACACTTTTTGGACTTTCGTTGCACATTTAAGCAGCGACTCGGGGGTTAAATCTTATTCTCCTCGGTTCATTGTGGATATAAATGAGTTCCAGTGACTCTGGAATCCGTACAGTTTCCAATTAAACCCTTTTCTCCGAGTTGTCCGTCACACCACAGTGTGTTTCTTAGTTTAAAGTGACAACAAAAAAAAAAAGAAAAAAAGAAAAAGGAAAACTCTTTCAGTTTTCCATCAACAATACGGATGATTATTTATTTTATTTGTTTGTTTATACACAAAAGGTGTGAGCGTGATGTAACTAACGACTGTTGGAGGTTTCAGTATTGCTTATGTGGAAATCACATGACCTCACGGAGCTAAAAGTGGTTAAAAATAGATTTAGTGGAATCAGTTGCTGTGTCAGAAACATGTTGTTGACCGGCGACGATCGTCTCGTTAGCTGGCTGAACTGTTGATTTATTTATTTAGTTTTTACTGACTTTAAATCCTTAAAAAAAAAAAATTTGTCCAGTACAGGGTCGCTGGACGCCTGGAGCCAACGCCAGGGTGCAGATCGGGGTGCCAATCCATGACATGGCACACACTACGGGCAATCTGGAGACGCCAATCAGACTATGGACTGTAGGATGAAACCGGAGTACCCGAAGGAAACCCACCAAGCAACATGCAAACTATTTATACAAATGAATTGTGTATTAAAAAAGTATCTAACTTAAATTGGTATAAATTGTCTTTTGTTCTCTATATCTGCTTTGATTTTTTCTTTAGTTGCTGATATCAAGCTGAAACTGATATCGCGAGTTACAGCAGACATTAACGTTCATTCCTTCAAAAGCAGCGCTTGAATTTGAAGTTTTTAAACCAAAAAAAAAAGTTTTGATTGGATGCACGATTAGGATGGTAGACACATAATCTTAGAATACGAGTATTTTATCCTGTATGTGTGTGTCGTCTCTCACCTGTGAAAATACCTGCTTGTTTTCATCTTCTAAAATCCGGACTTTCGTCTCCAGCTGACGGATGTAATTCGAGGAGTCTGTGGAAACAAAAGCAAAAAATGCAGGTAAACCCCGCGCCCGGCTTGCAGAAGTAAGTGTGTGTGTGTGTGTGTGTGTGAGCAGGGTGTACAGCATCCGTTACACCAATTACGATATGAACTCAAGGCTTACAAGGTTTACACCACAAAAGTCTCATTATAACGTGATCCCTGTGGTTAAAAGACAAACTGGATTATTGTACACATTCTCCCCGAGCTATTGGGTGGTCTGGGAGCTGCACTAATCCCAAAATTACACCTAAACCCAAAACATTGTGTCCTAGAATTGTGAGACAAGGAAAAAAAATATGAAAGAAGTGCAAAGAAGTAAAAATTCTCACCGAGGAAAAATCCAAAGCAAAAGATTTTTATTTGAAAACACGAGATATAACAACGAAGATTTGCAAGTTAATTGAAGAAATTCTTCCAAGTATTTATTTTTTTAAATGCTCATTTAATTACGATAAAAACTTTAACAAAACAGTTTGCCAACAAATAATTTATTTATTATTATTATTATTATTATTACTATTATTATTATTATTCCCACAGATTTTCTTCCTTAAATTTACTGTATTATTTGCCTGAACTGCTGCTCCTTCTGCATCACAATCTGGCGTAACACACTGAGAGGAGAGCGCCCTCTATCTGCCCTCTTCCACATACACAAACTCACAAGTGCCCGGGATTGGCTATTAGACACAGAGCATGCCCCTCCCACTCAAACAGCACAAACCATTTTGTTCAGTATTAAACTTTAAACTTTAAAGTATGCGAAAAAAATAAAAAAATATTAGTATTTTTTAAAAATGCAGAACATTTAACAAGATTTCTAACAGAAATTGTCCTGACATAATTTGACATATTCACATAAACCTTTTTTTTTTTTTAGAAGTTTTATATATATATATATATATTGTTTAATTGCAATCTTTTGGCATGGCCCAGGTTGTTATTTCTACACGTATTTCTACACATCTCCTTTCTTTGTTACGCGTGAAACGTACACGCGTCATACGCGATATAAAAAGCATCAGGAAGATTAAAGAACCAGGAGAACCAGGAGAACCAGGAGATGGGTGTGGCTCCGCCTAGCCGCATGTGTATATATGTATGTGTGTGCGTATGTGTGTGTGTGTTGCGCTGCATTCTCAGCATACCTGTTCTGACCTCGCTGTCTATCTGAGTGTGACGAAGTATGCCGGGGCCGGAGGAAGGGTGCGAGCTGTGTCAGGCGCTCCTGTTTTATACACAGAGGACTGAAATGACTGCGATAGGACGGGTAGGGTGCCAATAATTCTGGAACAGATTATATCTCACACAGTCACCTCAATAGACGGACTCAAGCACGAGTAATTCCATTTAACTGGTCATTTTTTCTTTCAATGTGACCAAGCAGGCAATCAGCCCGTGCGGTGCAAAAGTTTGCACCCCCGGCTCAAAAGATTCGTCCTCAAAAAGTGATTTTTAATTCTCCTTCATTGACAAATTGTAAGATACGCAATTTAATAAATGTATAATTAAATAACAAACCTGACACGTACACCGATAAAAAAGTGCAATCAATGTTTATAAACTCAAAAAAAAAATTTTTTACACACATTTAACGCATTGTGTTAAATTGTGTGTGCTGGAATAAGGAGTTCATAGTAACAGCATGAGTCATCCTCAGGGTCGAAGTCCTGCTGCTTCTGGAATCTTTTACACACACGCGCACCCACACACACACACACACACACACCCTACGCCCTTCCCATCCATCTCCATGCCTAATCATCTCGATTCGGGAATCGTCCCGTTTAACCCTCTCTTCTCCCTGCTGTAAATCTGTCAGAGTCGCTCGCACCTGTCCCTGAATGCGCTCTCGTTCCCTCAGATACCCGTCGAGGTCACGGCCTCCCTCCGTCTGTCAAACGAGACTCGGCTCTTTGACTTAAAAAAAAAATTGTTTTTTACGAGCAATAAAACACACGTGACAGCGCTTTGCTCTCCGCACATAATGCGCGCTCTGGTCGCCGAACGGTTCTCTCGCCGCTCGGCCACCAGCAGGGGTCAGTAAGGTCTCGTGTCGCGTTTATGACGTCCTCGTGAATGGCAGAACCATAGAGGATGGTTTTTAGACAAATATCTGCTAAATAGCTTCTCGGAAATCATAATCTCCACAACGTCTCGAGTAGAAATAAAGCATTAGGATGCGCTATGCTTCCAAGAACGTTAAATAAACGTCTCCTTACAGGATTTGATTTCTCGGTGTAACGTGAACGAGCTGTTACTAAACTAATAAATGATAACATCCGCTAAAATAAACGTAATCCGACTCGCAGTCGCTGTAACTAAAGCCGGATTCGACATTTCTTAACAGCATCTGATACGCAAGCTGAAAATACAGTATAAAATTTCTGAAACGCACTGGGGCGGGGTTTATCTCCAGGTCACCCTCCACCCTGTGTTTACACTAAAACCATTCAAGCGAAGACAGCCTCGAGTCCACTTCGCCTCTCCTCGTGACTCTCTAATCTGACTCGGGTACGTCTGACCAGCTGACCCGGAGCGGATTAAAGGAGCCGGCGTCCCAGCAGGCCGAGTCTCCTGCTGCTCATCTGCTCAGAAACAGAAACAGAGAGCATGCGGAGAGAAACGCCCTCGTCCCCGGCCTGCTCTTTGATCTCCGCAGGGCTGCACTGCAGTAAAATATATATGTGTATCACGAGGGTTTATCTCCGCTTCGCTTTAATTCCGACGCCCTGTTGGAACTCGGACATTCACACACTCTTTAGCACAATGGAGCGCTCTCCTGCATTGTGTCGCAGTTCCTATTGTTGGCGATGGGAAACAGCCTGGGTTAGGTGCTTAAACCCGGAGGAGCACGCACACACGCACGAAACAATGAGAGACGGGAGTGACTCGGGGTGGCGTGAGCCGAAACCGGACTGACTTAACTACAATCCAAATTACAATCTAGGGTTTTTCTATAGTCTTTTATCGGAGAAAAAAAAAAAAAACAAGCCTGTGTGTAATTATGGTAATTCGGCTGCACATTAACCACTTTTTTTTTTAAAGGGTATTTGGTGTATTTTACGGGTGCTTGGTGAGTCAAATTATCCGTTCTCATCTCTCTCACCTTTATACGTGAGAGATATACATATGTGTGACGTGTTTGGTGATGCGTCGTATACAGTGTGCAAGAGCTTGTTTCCTCGCTCACGGTATTCCAGTGAGTTTATTTTAATTGCAGAATTACACATCACCAGAATGCAATGCATTCTATAGGGTATGGCCGTATATAGGTGCGGCGCCTTTTGACGG
Source organism: Clarias buthupogon (assembly GCA_030014345.1). Classification (NCBI taxonomy): domain Eukaryota; kingdom Metazoa; phylum Chordata; class Actinopteri; order Siluriformes; family Clariidae; genus Clarias; species Clarias buthupogon. The sequence continues at coordinate 3,508 of JAQMYK010120529.1, read as the reverse complement.
AGGTATTCGGGCATGAAAGTTAAAGGTGTGTACAGATGTGGAGGTTCGAGAGCTGGACTGAGTAAAGCGCTACAAGCGCTGCCGCATCACGCACCATCTTTAGGTACAGATGAAGCAAGTGCTGCAACTAACTCCAACACTATGACTACTTCCATTTGTGGAAAAAAAAGTAACTAAAATGAATACCAGTGAAAAAAAATCGTACCGAAATGAGGAATTTACAAAGTTACAAGAAATCATGATCTACTGTATGTGAAGGAATTTCATGGAATCAGTGGAATACAATAACAGGAAGTGAGGCAATGCTTTAACTTTAGTACAGTATAACCTCTTTGCAAAAAAAAAAAAAGTACAGATGGTCCGAACGACTTCCTGGTCGTCCTTAAGTGCTTGGCCCCCTTAATCTCCGCATAACAGGATAACAAAGGAAACGCACCAAAACTGTTTTGGAGTTTCAAATTAAAACGATGAACACATTATAGAAAGAGGCTGAGAGAGAGAGAGAGAGAGAGAGAGAGAGAGAGATGAACATCACGCTTGATTTAAATAAAGGACAGCCTTGGGAAACAAAAACAGGCATGAACGCGGCTGTATTTGTGTTGCGGCCGTCGCCATCGTGCGACTTAATTAGAGAGACAGCGGGGTGTGGGACAGCCTCGGACAACGTCTCTTCCCATCACGTCTCGCTATCGGAGCCGTGACCTACTTATGGCTGCGCGCTTTTATTCTTCCTGCTCCGCATGAGCGAGCGTACGAGTCGACACACTAGCGCAGAGCAGACGTTTAGTGCTGAGAGAGAAAGAGAGGGTTGAAGAACAGGGTTTATTTAGAAGAAATATTTCAAAAGAAAATGGATAACACCCGCTGGGGCATGCTGTTATAGGAAAAGAGTTAACGACTGGATATTGTGAGGCATTTTGATATGAAGCGGGGTTACAGTTTTTATCGTGAGGTTGATTATTTTCCCACAGCAGCACATCTGGAAGGTCTGAAGTGACTTTCTCTTTTAATGGATGTAAAGGCACAGTGGATGTTATGAGTCGTTCCCTCACCAGCGTTTGAAATCTGTTTTCCATGATACCCAGGATGAAAAAAAACGCTGAACCCTTTATCCGCAAGCCCAAAATGCTCTAATCAGCGTAATAATGAGAAAGATTATAGCGAAAGGTCACGCAGACAGAAAGGATTATCGCATAAAAACGCTGATTTCGTCTCTTCTTTGGGAGTAGGTGTCTGTTTCCAAGGTAGATTCAGAATTCATACGTGTGCAAGATGAAATAAAACTCCTGCCTTCAATAAAACTCTCGTTAGCGCCGCTACCCGAGCCGCTGCTGAGATCATACGTGAACGTATATACTATAAAAACAAACGTGCACGGCCCAGCCCAGGAAAGCGCCGAATGACGGAGGCCCAGGACCCGTTTTAAATGAATCCAAGATGTGGAAGCCGGGCTGAACAAACAAAGTGGAGTATTGTTGCTCCGTCCTCCCTCTCCGGCGTTAAGCATTTCCTCATGAAACCTGAAGCTGTGCGACTTTCACTTGGCCTGGATTCAGTCAGCGGGTGAACGCAAGCGACGCTCTCCTGCAGCTTGCTGATTGCACTGCACACTGAAGCCATCAGATCTGAGGAGATGTGAGGAGCGGAGACCGATCCCTGGGCCTCACTGAAGAACAAATAGGAGGAGTTCAGTTCACAGAAACTATCTTCCGTTGCTAAAATCCAGCCTTAAAACTCGATTGAATTATGACATAACGTCCTGTTGCGTGTCTGATCTTGACACAATCTCGGTCAAGCGTGAAAGACTTAGATTGCTTTTTTACTTGCCGTTATTCAATGGTTGCTATGGTTACAGCTGGAAACCGGCTGTCAAACACTGACGCTGGGAGACTCTGTCTATGTTACACAAACATACATTTTCTATATTAACAACAGAACAACAGAGTCAACACCTCCTAACCAATCACGCAGGATTTTCACAGCTACTTTCTTAACAACTTTGTATAACTCCATCAATAAATGGCGGTGCGACCGTTCTATCGGGACCCTGATGCTTTTCTGATGAATGAGAATAATTAATATACCACATACTGTATATCTAGCGCTTTTTTTTTTCCTCGAGATGGGCACAGCTATATGCGTCACATACACGAAACAAAAACAAAAGCGCAACAAACCGTGGCTTTCTCCGAAAAAGGGAAGTAGGCTATGAAAACTGAACCTTTAAAGATGAATGGACAGATCAATATATGTTATTCTTCCTGTGGGAAGTTTAAAACCAGTTTGTCTGTCCCGATATCGTGGCGACGATAAAAAGCAGTGAAGTGTGAAGCGCCACTATGAGACAGAACATGAGGGTGAGGGCGTGTACAATAACTGACCTGAGAGCCCGGTATGACAGAGCAACCAGTGTCCTTTCACTTTCATGTACAGTGCAGCAGTAACATAGTTAATGAAAACTGACCAAGATTATTATTGAAAGGCTATGGAAATTTTAAACTGCTTATTTTTAAAAGACTTACAAATTTCGCAAACATGAAATTCGGGCGAGAAAATTTGATCGACCAAACCGTCTTGAATTTTAATTCAGTACCCCTGATCTAAACTGATGTTCAAGCGGATGAAGCTTTTTCTCACAAATCTGATAAAAGAACAAAAAAAAATTTTATTCCATTTCAGTTTTGTGGCTCATTTGTCTTGGTGTGTTTTCTTCTACGCCAAGCGAGGTGTCGCTATCTGATGAGATCTGACACCAGATGTATTCGGACTTGCATTCTTCAGTCAAGATCTGAAAGTGTCATTTTCTTTCGCAAGTCAGTTCTTTCATTTTTATGACTTGATAAGAACTCCGCCAGGCTGACCTTGACCCCTGACTTATCACTTTATTAAATATTAACGTGACTTCAGGTCGGGCCCAAAATGTACTCCAGGAGCTGGCACAGTTGAAGGAGCTCGTGACCCGTCTCCATTTTAGCGAGTGCCAGGTCCTTCATCAGCCTTCCTCCAATGACACTCGGAGGTCTGGTTCCGGCTACGTCCTGTGACGAGAGGTACAGGAGTTCAGATTGCACAAGCTCAGCAGGGGAAAGAGCAGCTCGTGCTGATTTCAATCATTAACTGCGTTATGAGATACCAGCCTCTCTCTCTCTCTCTTTCCTTCTCTCTCTCTCGCTGCACTGACACTCTATGACAAACTCGGTGGAAAAGTCTCAAAAACTCCACGTGTCAGATCAACGCCAGCACTCAAAATAGTAGCCCAAAAGAACCCACGGTGACACAAACCCTTTAAATGTTCTAGAAAGTTCTTTAATCAGCTTTATCCCTGAGCTTTATTTTCAACTCAGGAAGTCCCTAAGTGACATCTAATGCACCTTAGCCAAAAAATTGTGGCTCTAGTTGAATACAGTATACTCTACTGTTCAAAAGTTTTGTTCTTGATTTTTATTTCTTTCTACACTGTAAAACAATGCTGAAGGCGTTTATCCAAAATACACAATAATCTCCTTTG
>JAQMYK010120225.1:0-12537 GCA_030014345.1 Clarias buthupogon | reverse complement strand
CCCCTTCAAAAAATTGCTCATGAGAAATTTTATATTTATTGTCCCCCCCTACTGTTAAATGAGATTTACGCCCATGAGCAAGACACTGCTTTATCAACTATATCCGCATAGTGAAGCATGCTGGTGGAAGCATCATAGTGTGTGGATGTTTATTAGCTACGGGTACTAAAATGCAGACCAGGATGCAAAAATAAACAAAAAGTCACCCATAGGTTTTCTGAAGAATGATTTTGAAGCTCAACTGTGGGAGCTCTGGTTGTCGTCATCTTGACTCCCTAAATTCTGGTTAATCCTTCAATGGGCAAATGGGTAGAACAACTGGAACCTGGCTGTTGCTTGGAACATGCCTATTTACCTCAGTTACCACAAGCTAGCTTAGATTTAGCTCGCTAAAATGCTAATTTATATGCTAACATTACTTTGCATTTGATTGAACTCCGTCATCCATACCCTACATGTCATCCTGTGTCGACTCCTACATTTCTTGAGGTAAATTAAACTAAAATGATTCCAGTTAGCAGGTTAGCTAAAGTCATGCATATCAGACAGTTAGCATATTTACAGCACTTAAATTATGTACAGTATAATTTCATAGCTTAATATATTTTAAACTAATTAGTTACATAAAAATCTAGATCTGTACAGTTTTCATGAATGGGATATCTAGCTATGAAGTTTTTTTTTGTAAACAGGTTTATTTCTACTATAAGGGGAGTCTATGAAGATTCACTTGCGTTTTGAACCGACCCCAGTATATATACTGTATTTCAGGAGCTGCACGTTTTAGCCCTTTCGTGATGGCTTCCATCTCAACCTAACCCTAGGTTTTCATGATTTTCATAACCAGTGGTTGCTCCTTGGCTGATGAAATGACAGATGCTCAAAACACAAACTCAAAAGAGGCATCAGGACCCTCAAAGAGCCCTAAAATGGTGGCACAACTATGCCTCACAGAGAACCAAAATCAAGGTTGCAGCATCATGCTCATGACGAAGGCAATAATCACTGCCTAACCCTAGGTTTTCAAATATTGTGAAAGCCTTCATACAATTTTTCCCCCCACATGATTCTGATCATTATGAATCATACAGCATCAATAATACAATATAAGTGCAACATAAACATTTTAATTGTGGTTTAGCCTTTAGAACTCTGTATTTTATCTCATATCTGTAATATATTCTGACATATTGGAGACTTGTGACATTTTATTGCATAGTTGTCATACTGATTTAAATGTCAGATCATCATAATCCTGGCACATAAGATGGAAAGGCATGTTAATCCTTATGCCTAGGGTGTCTGACACAACCATGCACTTCTGCCTTAAAAACATATTGATCTGTCCTGAACTGGAACAGTCTCCGGTGAAGCCACTTCCTTTTGTTTACTTTGCTGAGCGAGTGTGAAACATGCCCTAATTGCCAAATTTGCTTCAATGAAAACATGAATACACATCAGACAGCCAATCACACAGGAAGGCATTTAGGCAAACTGGGCAGATGGCAGGTTTAAGCTTCAATCCCTGGATGCAAGCTCTGGAGTTTAGGTGTATAAGGATGCGTGCCACTGAAGCAGAGAATTACCACTGAGGCTGGCTCATTAAATCTTGCATTTTGTTTCAACTAGCAAATGAGATTTTCCACCTGAAGATTTGATTTGGGCTATCTTTCACACTGGAACTGGTTACGGTAATATTTGCAGAAGGTTGGATCAGAGTTTCGCTGATGTGGACATGGAGTCTACCTTGACCGAGAGCAGACGAGTGAGATAGATCTCTGTGATGGCTTTGGTCATGGACTTATCCTTAATGCTGCCTCTTTTTGACTTCACGTCATCCAGCTCATCAGCCGGCCTGACCAGATGGAACACTTTATCATCCTCTAGCAGGGCATTTCCTATGAGGAAAGAGAAGGGATTATGTAGGCGTGTGGTGCAGCTGTTGCGGTGCTTTATCTACATGCTACAGATTCACAAGGCAGTGTGTGCATGTGTGTGTGTGTGTGTGAATCTATAACAAGGTACATAAACAACACGGTAGGAATATTCTTAAATCCAGTCAAGCTAATGATGTTCTCGCACAAAGAACAGTACTTACTCTCCTCATGGTTGTCGTGGTTTTGGTCATAGGACTGCTGTGTGTGTAAAACTCTGGAAAGGATTAGCATGGCACCGTCTCGAACCTGCAAGCCAAACACATACGCAGACGTTCAAACCGTTTCTCAGATCTAAAGTTATCACTGACACCCAGCTGACAAAGTGCTACTGTAGGTCTCGAACCTAGCAATAAGGATTGAGACTCACATTGTAGTGTGCTAGCGTGTTAAGGTGTCTCCATCTGCCTTCTTTCTGCGAGGTCACGTCAAGATCTGACAGGATCTGCCCTGTGGAGCCGGGGCGCCACTCTGTGGAGGGGCAACAGAATCAATCTTTCAGAGAGTCTTTCAGGCTGAAACAAACATGCCAACCTGGGTTTACTCTGTGTCCACCAATTCCAACACGCCTTTATTAACTTCTCTCTCGCTACTTTCCCCTTGGGGAAGAAACCCTATCAGCATCGAAGGGTCACTGTAATGCAATACAGCTCAAGTCAAGGTTGCAAATAAGGCACTGGAGACCTGAAGGATCAGTATTCCTGCAGACGTGAGGAACAGAGCTTGCCCTGAAGGCTTTGCAATCGAATTCAATTTCAGAAACAAAAAAGATGTGGACAAAGATGTGTAACAAGTAAAATACTAATACTTCTAATAAAATATTTAATATTCCATAAATATTAAGTTTGCCTCGTTCAGATTAGGGTGCACTGTAGCCAGCTAGTGCATTTATAAGTGAATGATGATCCTGACTCTGTGACTCTGCTGTTAGCAAGTCAACAAGCTCATGACTGTGTATTTATAGTTTGAGGGGGGAAAAAAACCTTTGCTGAATAAAAGGCAAAAAGAGTGAGTGATAGTATTTAGACACATATATGATGCACATATGAACTCAAGTTAATCATATTTGTAGACACATTACCATCATTTTTGGATAAAGCCTGTTTTGGAGTGTAGTGTAGCTAAATAAATACAAATCTCCACAGTCATGCTCAAAAATCTAGTGGAAAACTTTCACAGACGAGCGGAGGTTATTAAAACAGTAAAGACAGGACTAAATCTTTAATGAGTGGTTAACAAGTACATATGGTCAGGTGTCTACAAACATTTGACCATATACTGTAGTATACAGAACGGCCCAGAACAATTTTATCTTCTAATCAAGAATGCAGGAAGCGACTATGCACTTATTACTGGCACAAATACGGCACATGAAAGCGGCAGTTATTTATAGCCACTGAGTTATAATATCCGACTACGTCAATCATGTTTAAATAGTAATAATACGAGGAGCGTTCAAGTCAACCTGGAACTTAAGATGAAAATTCTCATGAATGAAGGTGTAAAACCAATGATGAAACAAGAAAGGTGCAAAAGATTTAAAGAAAGTCATTCATCCGTGACCCGACTAAAGTGGCTTGGAGCCCACGGCCATCATTCACATGACCATTCAGTGACTAGAACACCTGATTTCTGAAAACCAATGGATAACTTGTCGCTAAACTGTGGAAGAGATGTTCCCACTGTTTGTGGGAACTGTACAAAACAATCATTAACGACCACCACTTGAACATTACAGGAGCTCGTCTAGGAGTTATTGCCACATCCCCCTGTATAGTCTCGACCACGCTCCGGATAGTGAAGCATGCTGGTGGAAGCATCATAGTGTGTGGATGCTTATTAGCTACACGTTTGTGCCTTTAAAGGAGTTCCTGGGAGGCTAGCGTTTCAGAGATGAAGCAGGTAGTCCAGTCATGGCTCCGGAATATTGATAAAACTTTCTAACTTGATGGTATCTAAGCACTAGTGAAATGCTGGGATAAGTGCATTACCGTATCAGGGGATTATATAGAGTAATAAAGGGAGGTTTTACTCTTGTAACTGTATTTTGTTATTCTTTACAATCAAAAGTACGGGTTTGACTTGAACTCCCCTCATAATAACACCAGACACGGACATACTGTTACAGGCTTACCAAGTGTAACACTATCCACTTTGGGCCTCTGTGAGTAGGGTAGGTTCTTGTACACCTGCTCAATGATCTTTTCTTTCACCTGAGAAATAGTGTCACAGTCCAGCACCTTCACCGGAGTGATGTCAGGACCCTCACCCTGAACCAACACCTGTAGGGTCTGAAATAGACAGAAAGAGAAAACATGGTCATACTGTATATACAGTATAGACCAAAAACAAATAAAGGTTGTGCTCGAGTTAGACTTACCAGCATGGAGTACTCCACATCATCACCCAGCAGGCCTGTGTCATTGAGTGTGTATTTCGCCTTCTTCACCTGGGCATCCACTGGACCTTTCTCTATTTGATGCTTTATGGCTCGGAAGAGTTTATACAAAGGTTCTCCTGCAGAGTCCTGCAGATATAAATGATAAATCGGTCACACAACGCTCTTGGAAAGTGTTCTTCACTTAGAGTTGGTTGTCTTCATCAACTATGATAGGAGATGTAATAGTTTCTCTTCACATACTGTATGCACAGCTGTGTATTTGTGTTACTTCTCAACATTAAGTAAAACTCCTTCAGTCACTTCTGACATTTAGTTTATATGACAGTCATAATGTTTAATAAATGTCACATCTCAAAAGGGTATGTGACAATATGTAGCAAGTGAAAGGAATAACCCAATTTAGCTTGAACGTTCTTGAAACGTTTTTTTTTTTCTTTTCCACAAAACATGAAAAATCTTTAGAATCCATATGAATTATATTTACAACATCTTAATAGGCACATGGTAGAATATTTTCCTAACATCACAATATGTTGTTTAGTGAAATATGGTGTTTCAAAGTGCTGATTTCAGGTGTTATAGTTTTACAATAGCGAAGCTGAGACAGCAAGACTCTCTGTGCTGTGCTGAGGCCTGCATTACCTTTAGGAACTGATAGAGGCAGATCGACATCCAGTTACACAGCATCCTCTCAACTACCGTCTCTGACCTTGAGATGAAAAAAATACATGCACACATGCTTATTATATAACCAATAATTATTTGCTCTTTTACCCCTAAATGTGCCAAATGTTAGTGATTAGCGGTTAATGAACAATTATGAAGTAATCAAGGAGCGGGATAATTAGCGTAGATCACTGGCTGATTGAGAATTATAATTAAACTAGCAACAAGTGGCAGGCCAGTAAATGGCTAAACAGATTAGCGAACAAGGCAAAGCCAGGATAAATGTTTATCCGATATAATGCTCATAAGCAATGTTTACGTTCTAAGCTCTAGGGAAGTAGAAAGTAGAGCAAAATGAAGAGGTTTTAATCTCTGTAAACAGAAGTAAATCAACTTAACAAGAATGCATCTTTTCTTATAGAAATACTTGTTCTAGTTTGGTAAAGTAAAAGAAAACAGATCTGATCATTTTTTTTAAAGGAATTAGATGGGGTTAGCTCACCTGCGCAACATCAGTTTAGGGTTTTTACTCTGAACATACTCCTCCATAAGCCCTAACAGCAATGTCCTCATGATATCCGTGTAATATTCCAGCTTCCCATGCAGGGCCACGGTCAGCAGAGATGCAAAGTACACCTTCGCTCTCGCATTGAAGTCTTGACGAGCCTCCAGAGTCCGAATAAACTACAAAAAAATAACAGAGAGGTTTATCAGTTTGGATCATTTGTTTGCTAGGATATAAAACCAATAACCACATGGGATTTTGGTTGATAGGGTGTCCAACGTGTTGTGAGAATGTCCTCTAAGAGTTACTAATGAAATTTTATATGATTATGGAAATTATAACTTAATTTCCAGTGTTGGTTTTATACCTGGGAGTAACGTTTACTTTGAATAAACATATTAAAACTCAATAAGTAAAACAGACATGATAGAATTACACTTTTGTGTATTGTGGCCTTGTCACAGTGAATTGGCTTGTGTAATTCAGAGAACCTCTACGCTATGTTGATGGGGGTTTAATGCTCCAATGTTCAGCCACACCTGGTAAATAAATTTAAAGTGGAGAGCTGAGGCAAAAAAGGCTCAAAAAACAAAAAATAAAGTTAGAAAAAAAGTGTACCTGGAGACTGGGCTACTCAGCTTATCTTTACATTTATCGCATTTGGCAAATGCCATTTCCCAGAGCGACATACATTTATCTCATTTTATACCACTGAGCATTTTACAGTTAAGGGCCTTGCTTAAACAGTCCAACAGTGGCAGCCTGGAAGTGCTGGGATTTGAACTCATGACCTGCTGATCACTCCAGTTTGAGGACAGTAAGAAATGGATATGTTAACTCATAACCTGCTGATATGATGAAGAGTAGAGCTTCCAGTAGAGAATGTGATGGACAGTGTGACATAGCTGAGATTTTTGCAAAGGAAACTTGCTTTGGCAAAAAGGTAGGGAAAGAGTCTGAGTGTCTTAATTGTGCATACAATAAGGGCTCTGGTATGAATGTTTTTCAACTGAAGTTTCTCTCCTATTCTGCTTTAGACAGTTGTGGGGATAATTCCCAACTCCCAAGCTAAAGGCATTACAGTAGGAGCTTTTCCCAGTGGACAAGAAGCTTGCTTATATGAGATTTTAAAGGCTGACACTGCCTGAAGGGATACCTGCTAGAAACCCCACAGTGCTACTAAGAGACTTGACCAGTGATCACTTTGGGAATAACAGCAATACTTGAAGGGTTGTGAGAGCAATAAACAGCTTCCTGAATATGAATCCAAGCAATGAAATGTTATTTGACTTCTATTCAGGCTGCTGTCATGAACACTCTGAACGACGACAAGATTGATTATAGTGCTGCACTCAAGGCGATGATGCAACTACTAATTCCCTGCGCCTCCAATCAGTAAAATCCACAGAAAATGTTTCCTCAAATTGAAGTTTCAAACTCCACCAGTTACCAGTGCCTTTGCCGTTTAAATAGTGATGTCAAATCAACACGGCCAATCAAACAGTGAGGAGTGTTCTTGGTTAATCTAAAACACTGACCATACTAATCACTATTTTGAGAAGGTAATCATCAGATGTCATTACTAGCTACTAGCATACTGTAAGTGTACCTGGGATCAACACTTGGTAGTGAGATTTACCAAGTAAACCAAGGTGAGATTCCTGTGTTACTTGAGGGCATCAATTGTAGCAGACATTTGAGTCAGAGAGGCAACTGAGGACCATGTTGAAGTCATCAAAAGTACACAAAGGAACTATAGGATGCACTGGTGGACACAATAGTGCGGGAAACCTTCATGTTAAACCTTCTCTTGATTTGATTCAAAGGCATTCTGAAGTGATGCAAAGCTCAAAGGCATAGGAGGAGATTCGTGAAGCTTCAAACAAGATCAGGCCTCAGGAAGGATTGGTGAGATCATGCACAGGTGCAGGCAAGGATGGGCTTTTCCTTGCATATTGTTGAGCAATGGAAAGAGAATTTGGAGGAAGCCAACTGGCTGGTCAGTTATACCAAGCATGTCCCAATGGACTAAGACCCTGACCCAGGAAACACTAGTGTGGTTATATCTTATGGTCAGCTTGTGATTGTCTCAAATGCCCTAAGACAGGTCTGGGCTGATGTTTTTACCTTCTCGGCACTGTGATCCCCATCTGCTCTACCAGTAATAAAATGAATGAAATCGATAAAATGACCATTAATGTTCTCTGAAATAATTGAAACAACTTTAACAGAGAAAGTTATGGGATCGTTTTTGTAGCTACCAAATGACCAGGTTTGTTTATTAGATCTAGATCATTCTTAGATAACGTGTAAACGCTTTAATCTGTTTGAATTAAATGAGATGAAATGCAGTAAGGATTTACTTGTGCCATTAACATAAACCCCCAGAAGGTAACAGCAATAGCTTTGTGCTATAATTGTAATAATGGGATTTAATTATCTGAAGTTGAGAAGTGAATTATGCTGTATTTATATTTAGTAAGCTGTTCCTCCAACTCAAAAGACACCAAAATAATTGCATTTCCTCTTTCATGACAAGGCGTTATTAAGTAGGACTGTGGTTGAAAACTGGATTAAAAGTGGTATGAAGGATTTCGGCAGGGGAAACCTAGTGATCAGAGGACTTAATAATTCACAGGATTAATCTTGGCTCATGGCTACGGCCTCAAGGAAGACACAAAGTCGGACTGTCACATAAAAATAAATATATAAAAAAAAATCGGCTGATGCAGACTGTTCTGGGACAGAAATTGAAGCTAAATAACTGAATGTAATCTGAAGTGTGCAGACATTTGTGCATGAGAGCAAAAACATTGTCGTACAGTGATGAGGAAGGTCTTGCTGTTGAGCAGGTTGGAGAACTGATTAAGAGCCTGCGCCACTATGGCTTTGCGGGACTCTGGGATATTCAGTTTGCCGGTGATCATGACATCATTGGCTCCGTCTTTTGAAGGCAGGAAGAACACGCGGTCCGTGTAGGTTTTATAGTCCAGAAATGGGATTCGCCCCTCGCTTATGTCATTCGTGTGGTCCTCCATCTCAATCATCAGGTCTGCAGAGAAGCATAGGCATTGTAAAAAGTTAAAGCTTTTTTGTTTGGTTTTGTTTAATTGTTTTTGTTAAACGGTTGACATTTAATAACCTGTGAATTCTTTCTTGCAGCGGTCACGCACACTCTCCTCCAGATTCTCTAACTGATGCTTCACCTTCTCATACTCCCGCTCTGCCTGCTGACTCTTCCTCCTTAAAAAGTGAGGATTTGAAATAAATAAGAAGCAGTAATAATTCTCTAATACCTCATTATAAGGTTATTATTAGGTCCCATAATTTCATGCTGCATACGAGTGCATCAGCTAACTCTCTGAACGTCTGATTACCTGTAGCACACAATGGAGATGGCTATGATCAGGAGCATTGGGACGATCACTGCAGGGATGATAATCGTATCCAGTTTCACCTCGTACTTCCTCTCGTAGTGCACAGAGCCAACCACCCACTCACCATTACCAAACTTAATCTGTGACGGAAAACAAAACAACAGGTCACGACTTCAATTACCACACACAAGGCATCCTGGGAACGACTAATGTTACATTCTATTTCCTGCCGCATTAAGCTACGATTAACCAAGACATGCGTTCATCTAATAACTCCATTCTTAAATAACTTGATCTGGGTGCCTAATATGAAGGCTGACATTTATTAACTCATAAACATGCCCAGAGTGAGGTATGGGATGACAGGGAGAAGCAGAGGAGTTGAGTGAATTGAGAACCCACCAGAAGGTCTAGCGGTTCAGATGTCGTGTCTCTGCGCTGTCTCTTGGAACGAGACCTCGGGGTGGTGGTGGGTGGATCCAGGAACAGCTTATCATCCTGAAGCGTGTTCACGTTACAGGACACGTCACCCACAAATGCCTCCGCTTCCTTCGCTGTCATGGCTTTGGAAAAACCACGACCCTGGACAACACGACATACATAAATTTAAATAACAAATCAGTTCCCAAAAACAGTTCCTTGTTAAAAATATCCCCGAAACCTGGATTGCGAACACAAACCTATTTATAAACAAACAGCATGAAGATGATTCGCAAGACGCACCGTGACAATGATCATGCTGTTCTCTGGGATGACTTTGTTCGGGAGCTCGTTGAAGCTGGGGTTTGAGTGGTAATCGAACGGTTTCAGCTCCTCCATGAGGTTGTCCAGCTGGATGAAGGTTCTGAAAGACTGGCTCTCGTATGTTCTGTTGACGGCAGGGGAGAGGAACTGCAGCACGGTGTCGTTCTTACTGTGGGCCTCCTGACTAAACTGAAAATAGGGAAGGAAGACAGGGAAAACTATGAAATTCAAACTGCCGTATTTCCACACGCAAGCACGCACGCGGTGAGAAATGAGGACCACTCACTGGAGCTGCCCTCTCTATTAATCAAGTCGAACAGCCAGGCCTTGTGTTAATGCAGCTCCTAAATGAAAGTGAATTAGATTTCTCCCCTCATTCCCCTTTTCGTGTAGGAGTTCACCCACTCAACATTTACAGCCCTGCTCAGCCTATACGACACGTTTCAATTAAACAGGAATATATTTTATATAACATTTACCAAAAAAAAGTATGAAAAAACAAATTGTTAGGCTTGGATTTTTTTTTTGGACAGAAATGTATGAGGCTGTGTCTAAAAAAGTTCAGAAGTGTTTCATCAGCTAATACACTCCGAAACCAGCAGTTTTTACCCCTAGGTAAATGCTTGTTTAATTTTCAGGACTGAAACGAAACTAAAAGTCTTGCATTTTATTACAATATTTACTAAAGTGATGAATATTGTGGCGGCACACATGTACCTCCATAGGCGTGTGAGGTCCAGACCATTCATCAGCTGAAGTTTGCACTATGATGGTGGCTTTCTGGATGAGGTCGAAACCAGAACCCATCACTCGGATCTTTCTCCCGCCGCTAAAAGAGTCCAACGCAAACAAAGTGGACAAAATGAGAAACCGCGTATAATAGACATTTCACCATATTGCGCCAGACAGGACTGCTTTTAAGTCTTCAGCACTGCAAATGACAGTGCTGTCAAACGTTTAAAGGGGATCTATTGTGCAACATTCGGATGGGTGTATATACGAACAAACAAACAAAAAAGGAAAAGAAAAACATTCCCTGCTGTTAGTCCATTTTCCACTGTTTTCTTGGCTGGAGCTTAAACAAGCCAATTAGATTTTCCCCCTATTGTGACCTCATATAAGAGGATCACCTTGTCCTGCTTGGTGTTCAGCTCTGGTGATTTCTGGAGTGTCGTGACTCGGTAGTAGCTCGTTTACATAAACACTGAAATGGTGCGTTTGCAGGAGGAGTGGAAATAAAGTGGAGTGTGAGGTATGAAAAAATACATTATCTGAGCGGTATTTCAGCTGGAGCAATAACAGTTACCCTTTCAGTCTTGTTAAGGAAATAGTCAAATATGGCACCTTTAAATATGAACAGAAATAGTAGCTTCAGGCATCTACTGTATGTCTTAATGTTTTAAATCCAATACAGCGGTTCTGTTTTGCTTTTTATGTTCGAGTATGTTCAGAACCTTGATAAACTGTTTGGATTTGAACAAAAGGCAGTTGAGCAAAGCATTCCCTTCACTCTATGTGTTAAAGAAAGGCCGAGCCGGTCTGAGCTCACCAGTCGAAGCTGCTTTTGGGTTGGTGGTCTGAAATGTCCGGGTTGCTGGAGAACTGGAAGAATGACGGCACCTGAATGCTGGTGTGTTTCCCATAGTGCACAGTGACGGGCAGGGGGTCAGAGGGCACTTTTTCATTACTGTACTGCCCCACTTTACACGTAATCTGCTTTCCAAAATTCTCACTAATAACAGAGCGAGAGAGAGAGAGAGAGAGAGAGAGAGATTGATCCAGTGTGAAAAAAATGAATTAAGCAAAAATGGCACACGAAATTAGTAAAAAGGCAAGCAGCAGAGAGGAAAATTGAGGGGAAAGGTTAAGATAAGTGGGGCATTATGAATAGGGAAGGAAAATGTGAAACATCTGAGCAGAAAGTGAGAAAATGTACAGGAAGGCAAATAAGGTCGCGTACACGGCAAACTCGGACAGGCTATGAGTAATTACTTTCCTCGACGTTTGCCGCGGCGATTTTACACAACTGTGCCTTTTTCAGTAACAAAGCCAATTACAGGACTACATCACCCATGATGCAACACTGCACTCACACTGGGCATGCCACTCCACCCACAGAGATGTCAATGTCTTCTTTCGAAGCCGTATCGAGGTCAGTGCCGGTAATGGTGATGATTGTTCCTCCCGCTCTGGGACCGCGTCTGGGCTGCACCACCTCGGGCTTGGGGTCCTGCGAATGCAATAATGAGAGTAAAAGCGAGAAGAGAAAAAAAAAATTACAGTGTATTGCAACATGTTACACCATTTCACCGTTTTCTTTTTTAAAACCCAGAGCCACTTGTAATAAGTGGACGCATGAAACAGGAGGGTCCAGTCAAAAGGGGTGAAAAAAAAATAGTCTCTTTCTTTTTCTCAAGGGCAACTGAATATAATCTTACCACTGTTTTGTCGACTGGAGCTACTGGCTTTAGTTTTGCTCTTGTCACCATTTCAGATCATTTGCTGGTCCTCATTTATATTCATCGACACGCATATACTTTCCAGCAAAATTTTAAAAAGCAGGTAGCTTCTCTCAAAACGGTAATGCGATTAGGCAAAGAAAAATGAACACTTCCAAAACTAAGCCGATTGTAACATTACAGCCTGCCGTCTAAAAGTAGTCTTCGAGCCTGTGCATCCTGAGAGTGGGGATCAGTTGGGGGCTAATTGAGTGAGCTGTAGCTTAAAAAACTGGCAGTGAAAGACATTAACTCTGTTACCACCTACTCATAACTGTATCATAACTCCCTCGAGTTCTGGTCTCATATCCTCCCCAGGCTGTACTGACACTCAGGCTTTCTCTCTCTCTCACACACACACACACACACACACACACACACACACACACACACACACACACACACACACACA
>JAQMYK010119387.1:0-12787 GCA_030014345.1 Clarias buthupogon | reverse complement strand
GTCGAAGCTTCCGTACCCGATCACGATTAAAGCTCTAGATGGCAAAAAATTAAAACAATCGCCTCTTGAACTCTTATCCTTGCCCCTACGACTAACTTTCCCCGATCACACAGAGGAACTAAAATTTTTTGTGATTCCTCGGCTGGATCAGTCCGTCATGCTGGGTCTCCCTTGGCTTAGCTCACACAATCCCAATTTTGATTCACTTCCTGGTCACCTAGCTGCGCCAAATTCTGTACACCGTCAAGGCCAAAACACCTCGATTGAAAGCCCTCGCGCCCAAGTATCGACCTGTGTGCCATCTGAGTATACAAGTTTCAAAGACGTGTTTAGCATTAGGGCAGCAGCACACCTTCCCCCTCACCGTCCGTGGGACTGTGCGATTGAGCTCCTGCCGGGGAAAACACCGCCTTGCTCGCGCGTTTATCCATTGTCCGTGGCAGAAACACGGGCCATGGAGGAATACGTGAGTGAAGCTCTCCGGCAGGCTCTCATCAGCAGGTCCACGTCTCCCGATTCGGCAAGTTTTTTTTTTATTGAAAAAAAAGGCGGGGGCTTACGGCCATGTATTGATTACCGTGGTCTCAATACAGTTGCAGTGAAATATAAGCACCCACTGCCCCTGGTACCGGCCGCTATCGACCAACTCCATGGCGCTTCCATCTTCACCAAACTCGATCTCCGCAGCGCTTATAACCTCGTTCGTGTTCGTAGGGGCGATGAATGGAAGACGGCGTTTAGCACTACTTCAGGTCATTACCAATATAACGTGATGGCTTATGGATTGGTAAACGCACCTGCGGTGTTTCAGGGGTTCATGAATGACGTGTTCTGGCTGATGTTAAACCGTTTCGTTATAGTATACCTGGACGATATCCTGGTATACTCAGGGTCATATGCAGAACACGTTCGTCATGTAACCGCCATCCTTCGTCGGCTGCGCGAACATGGGCTCTATGCGAAGGCAGCGAAATGTGATTTTCACCAAAGGGAGATTGCATTTCTGGGCTATTGCATAGGGCCACAGGGGGTCGAGATGGAGGCGACCAAGGTTACGGCGGTACAATAATGGCCGGAACCCAAGTCAGTTAAGGCGCTACAATTTCTATCGGCGCTTTATTCGGGGCTTTAGCATGATGGCAGCACCGCTCACCGATTTATTAAAAGGAAAACCGCAACGACTGCGTGAATTCTCGCCGGAAGCGTGCGCGGCATTCCAGCGACTAAAACGAGCTTTCACCACCGCGCCTATGTTAAAATTACCCAACCCAGAAAAGCCCTTTCTAGTTGAGGTCGATACGTCAGAGGTAGGACTAGGAGCGGTGCTATCACAGCACCACGGCCACCCAGAAAAACTTCACCCCTGCGCTTTCTTTTCACTTAAACTAACACCTGCCGAACGCAATAATGATATCGGCAATCGCGAACTGCTCGCAGTCAAAACGACGTTAGAGGAGTGGCGGCATTGGTTGGAGGGGGCGAAACACCCATTTACTGTACTCACAGATCATTGAAATCTGGAGTACATCCAACAAGCAAAAAGGCTAAACCCTCGACAAGCCCGATGGACAATGTTTTTCACGCGCTTCCATTTCATCATCACATACCGTCCTGGCAGTAAAAATAAGAAGGCGGATGCGTTATCCCGCTGCTTCCCGAAGCCGGATCAGCATTCTGATCCCACAACCATCATGCCCTCGTCACTCGTGGTGGCTCCGATCGTGTGGGACATCGATTCAGAGATAGCCCAAACGACACAGTCTCAACCCGTGCCCGAGGGCTGTCCTCCAGATCGAACATACGTTCTGGAGGCACTACGAGAACGAGTGACGAGTGAGGCACATTCCAATTTATCATCAGGGCACCCCGGCGTACGACATACATACCAACTGCTAAACCCAAAGTTCTGGTGGCCGAAAATGAGAGAGACCGTGAAAACTGTGGTTTCGTCTTGTGCCATATGCGCAACAACAAAAACACCACGTTGTCTGCCCGTTGGACAATTAACGCCCCTACCAACACCGAACAGACCGTGGTCCCACATTGCGGTGGACTTTGTGACGGATCTGCCAGTGTCAAAAGGGTACACGACAGGCCTAGTGGTGATGGATCGCTTTTCTAAAGGATGTCGGTTCATTACGTTTAACTCTTTCCCATCAGCCCTCCAGGTGGCGGAAGGTCTATTCGAAACTGTGTTCCGCGACTACGGCATCCCGGAGGACGTTGTTGCAGATCGTGGTACCCAATTTATCGCCAAAGTCTTGAAAGCTTTCTTCCAGAAGTTCATCACTGTTAGACTGGATCATCACTGGATCACTGTTAGCCTACCGTCAGGCTATCACCCCGAGTCTAATGGGCAGGCAGAGCGGACGGTCCAAGATCTCGGGAGGTACCTCCGCGCATACTGTAGTAGTTGGCAACATGAATGGGCAGACTGCTTAGCCTGGACGGAATATGCACAAAATTCATTACGTCACTCCTCAACCGGCTTAACGCCGTTTCAATGTATGCTCGGACGTCAACCACCACTCTGTCCCTGGGATGCCACTCCCACCGATATCCCCATAGTGGATCAGTGGTTCAAAAGAGCGGAAAAAGTATGGGAGGATGCGCACGCAAAAATCTCCCAAGCAGTTCGGCGGTTTAAAAAATTCGCTGATAGACGGCGAAGGGAAGGTCCTTCGCTCCAGGTAGGAGAACGGGTATGGCTCTCGACAAGGGATCTCAACCTCAATCTCCCATGTCGAAAGCTCACCCCCAAGTACATAGGTCCCTTCCCCATCATTGCACAAATAAATCCTGTTTCTTTCAAATTATAGCTTCCCAATCACATGCGCATTCATCCAGTTTTTCATATTTCTCTTCTTAGGCCAGTGATCCGAGGGCCACTGGACGGAGGTGTTGCAGAGCCTTCGATCCCCGGGGCTGTAGAAATAACGGGCGCCCCGCGTTCAGAGTCAAAGAACGCCTGGACTCCCGGAGGAGAGGGGGCTCCCTTCAATATTTGGTGGAGTGAGAGGAGTATGGCCCGGAGGAACGGAGCTGGGTTCCGGCCCGAGACATTTTAAGCCAAGAGCTTATCACCGATTTCCACCACGGCACCAACCGGCACCACCACCTCTGGGTCGACCCGCACGCCGGCAATCCCATCAGTCCGGTAGGCTCCTACTCCTTCCGGTTACGCGGAGAGAGCGCCCACACCTCCCTCGGGATGCCCGTCCAGGGGTGGGGGGGGGGGGGTTGGGGGTACTGTCACACTTGGCCCACCTCAGCCTTGGGGAATAAGATCTGGCTCGCCGGATTACTGAGCCACCGCATTGTCTCCCCCTAGTGTGTCTACGTGTGTACTTGTTTCACTATATGTCTTTAGCACCAAATCAAGTTCACCTGTGTCTACCTCGTGTGTCTCCCTATTTATTCCGGCCGAACCAGTAGCCCCTTGTCTGTTCACTGTTGTGCACCCTCATGTTTGTTGCTCTAACTGTGTGTGTTTGTGCTTATTTCCTGCCCAGGACTGATCGGTGTCTGCAGGCGAGGGCTCTTAAGAGTGGAAGGCCTTTTCCAATGTCACAGGAGACGCTGAAAGAATATCAGCTCCAAGTTTGTCTCAAGGTTGAAGACGTCTATTGTTATGTTTGTTTTATTTTAGTAGCCCGCCTGCCGAAGTAACCAGCGTGTAGTTTTTTTTTCTTTTTTTTTATGGATTTGTGTCCGTCAATAAAATTATTATAATTCACCCTGCATCTGTGTTCGCTTCCTTAGTGAGCCGACATGACACCATCATTAAAAATCTGATGAAAAATCTATACTTTAACGCACCAAAGACGAAGTTGTCTGGTCTGAAGACTTGGCCAAAAGGGCCAGATCTTACAGAGTCCATGGTCCCTGGCTCCAAGTCCACCAGCACTGCCCGAGGAACATACTTTCCACCTGAGGCATCACAGTACACACTTTCACTAGTCATTTAAATTGGGCAGTTATACTATAACTTTATTTGAAAAAAAATTATGCTGTGAATAGCTGGATTTACCAGTGGCTTCATTGTAATACACATTAATCCGCTCAAGCTGCAGGTCACTGTCACCATGGTACGTCCCAGTCGGGTCGATTCCATGTTCATCACTGATTACCTCCCAAAACTAAAACAGCATTGAGTCCGATCATTATCATGGTCAACATTTACTAGAGCTTGTTTGTACCTTTAACAAGGTAATCGGAGCAGCACAGTGAAATAATTGCCAGTTAATCTTTAAAATAAAAGGTTTTTAATTGTTTCAAAATTTCTACTTTAAATAATAAAGGAAGAAAAAAAAGATACTTAAATATTTAAAGCTCCAACCAACTGTTGCTACCATCCTCGTTGCTAAGTCACCAAACCAGACATTTCCAATGACCAAGTAAGACCACATTTCTTTAAGAAAAGCAACTAATAGCTCAAAAGTGTTATTAAAAACTTACTTTTGCACCAATTTGATTCCCACACTGACCAGCTTGCAAATGAATGATTTCTCTCATCTTGAATAACTAAATACAAACTGTGAATATAAAAAACTGAATCACACTTGTGTCACTTTCAACACAAGCAAAACTAACACAGCTGAAGATTTAAACTCTGATGTTTATTACATCATGATTAAAAATGCCAGCATGCTGATTTAAACTATGTTTATTACATCATCATTTAAACCACAGTTATTCAGATTTAAACTATGGCATTTACTAGTTTACGTTACAGGACAGCTGCCACCTGTCCTTGGGGGTGGGGGCGGGGGGTTGTGCACCCATGTCAGTCATTATTTAATAACATTCGTCCTCCCATTGGTGATAAGACTTCAGATGTTATGCATTAAAATGACCCAACACCCCCATAGGCTATAGGTGGCGGTGATGCAACTTAACAGAACTCTAACTAACTGCACAGAGTGGTACTAAGATGAAATGTGTTAAGAAGAAAGAGTGTGCAGAAAAGGCAGATAAAACAGAAGAAGAGTTCAAGACACAGAACAAGTCAAGACAAGATCAGAGAATGAAGCATTAAAGGTTTTAAGGACGCCTGGTCTGAACAATTGGCTTTAAGAGGTCGGGAAGATGAGGGAGAATGAGACCCTAAAGTTGGTGGTAATGTAACCTACTAGATTTCAATTGCAGGTAAACAACAAAGAAGAAGAAGAAAGCCGCCACGCTTTTTTCTCTAACACCACCATGATGGTTTTCCCTTTTCCCGATGCTCTTTTATTTTTATTCCTGATTTTCTCCCTAATTTAGTTGTGTCCAATTCCTCCCCGTCACTAGGAGGGTCCCACATTAAGGCTACTACTACCACTCAGCCAGGCAGGCTGAAGAATATCACGTGCTTCCTCCGTCCAACCCTGACAGAATGCGAGATCACAATCGTGGCATAGCGTACATTGGTCTCCCCAAAGTATTGGGGTGGTCAGTGACATTGACACTGAGGCAAATGGACTTGCCAGGCAGCTGGCTCACCAACCGGAGTGACATCGCGGCCAACCTAAGAGAAAGAAACGAGATCCCACAGAGTGCCCTGGCGAGAGCCTGGGAGAGGTGAGCTGTGTTTGCTCACTAAAAGAGCTAAAGGCCTTATTACCCCATTTGCCTTGAGGGATGCCCAGTCTGCTCTAAGAACCCTGCTGAGGGCTCAATCTGCCCTGAGAGCCATGCACCGCCTTTCGAGAGCCCCGTGCCACCTGCGTTATGCCCTGTGCCACCTGAGCCACGCTCTCCTCTGCCACCTGAGTTTGAGGATTTTGTCTCTGACGTGCCAACCAGGTTTAGGGACATCATGCTCGCTCCTCCACCTTGGGTCACTTGACCTCCTGGTTTCGAGGACTTCCTTTCTGCTCATCCGCCTGAGTTTGAGGACGCTGTGATCACTCTATCACTCAGGTTTGAGGACCCTGTGTTTGCTCTATCACCTGGGTCCGAGAACCCTGTCTTCGCTCAACCACCCGGATTCAAGGACCAAGTGTTCAGTCTGTCTCATGGGATCGAGGACTATGTGTTCACTCTGCCTCCCTGGTTCAAGGACCCGGTGTTTGCTCCACCTCCTGGGTTTGAAAATGGTGTGTTTGCTCCACCTTTCAGATTCAAAGACATAATTTTTGCTTCGCCATCTGAATTTGGGAACTTTGTATTTGCTCCGTTCTCTGGGTCCAAGAAGGCCAAATCATTGTTCTTTCTCTGTGTCTCCTGCTAAGTCTAAGGGACATGTGCCAAAGCCTCTGTCTCAGAAGGTCTGAAAAACGTTTTTGGAGATTGTCCTGGATCTCCAGAATATCGCATTTGGTTGTTGGGGTCGGGGGGCTATGTCAGGGATAACTTCTAGAGGGTGCCTTGTGCCCAGAGTGTTCTGTATTTCATGATCACAGTGGGACTTAACCCATGTTGCACTTATTAAGGGTTATCACCTGAACCTAAATTGTTATCATGGTTTTGGTCTATCTCAACTATTGAAAGCTTTCTGTTTTGTTTTACTTTTATTTCATTAAAGTCTTAACTTCTGCAACTATGCCTAGCCTGCATCCATCTAACCCTGACAGAATGCAAGATCATGACCGTGGCATAGCGGAAGTGTCTCCCCAAAGTATTGGGGGGGCTGTTACTTTGACACAGAGGCAAGGGGACTTGGCAGCCGGCTCGTCATCTAGGGTAACATCATAGAACGCGCAGGCGAGAGAGAGCAAGAGAGAGAAAAAAGATCCTGTAGAGCGCCCAGGAAAGAGCCTGGGAGAGGTGAGCAAGTAGCACAGCCGAGCTGGAAGGGCTCTCAGCTCAGTTTGGCCAAACACAGTCAATTAGCTTCGTCCGCTAATTCAACACAGAGCTTGTGGCTTACTTGGTCAGTGTTAAACAACACTGTCAACACTGGAGGAATATTTGAGCACACGTCTGTCATGAACGAATCCGTGAAACTTACTGTAGCTCTGCAGAGTTGTGCTATTATAATCAGTCTGGTTAGTTAATGGATGAAACAGATGTTTGGCAGGATTTTTACTTTCTGAAGCTGGGGGTCCAGCAAACATGGCCAAAATTATTGAATTCTTGGGCCGGACACTGATCCCTCTGTCAGTTGTGAAGAATCAAAGATGAATCTAAGCTCTTGAGAGAATTAAGCGTAGGAAGCATAGGAAGAGCAAATTGCAGACTGATTTAAATTTCAGAGGTTGGAGGACCTGGAAAAGAGTCAGTTGAGGTGGTTCAGGCATCTACTAAGAATGCCACCAGGATGCCTGCTTAGGAAGGTGTTCTTAGCACGTCCAGCTGGAAGGAGGCCATGGGGCAGACCAAGAACTCTGTGGAAAGATATGGCCTGGGAATGCCTCGGGACCCCCCCAGACAGAGTTAGCTGAGGTGGCTGGGGAAAAGGAAGTTTGGAGTTCCCTGCTGGAACTGCTACACTCGCGACCTGATTTTGGATAAGCAGTTGAAGATGGATGGAAGTCGATTCCACAGTCACATAATTACCCAGAGATGACAGGTGAACGAATTCCAAGCAAAGTCGAAACTTCACCGCTAATCCAATGCAGAGCATGTGGCTTACTTGGTCAGTGTTAAACAGGTAGAGTCGTCAACTTTGGAGAAATATTCGACCGCACGCCTGTCATGAGCGAATTTTTGACACTTATCTCTGCAGAGTTGTGCTATTAAAATCAGCCTGGTTGGTTTCTAAAGCTGGGGTGTCTAGCAAACATGGCTAAAATTAGGGAATTCTTAAGTGAAACTTCTGTGGCAAAGTTCTGTACTTTTAGTTTTTTACTATGCTGTAAGATCTGGCAGTGGTAGCTCAGCGTGTTAAGGCTCTGAGTTACGGCTCGGAAGATCAGCGATTCGAGCCCCATCTCCGTCAGGTAGCTGCTGTTGGGCCCTTGAGCAAGGTCCTTAACCCTGTCTGCTCCAGGGGCGCTGTAAAATGGTTGACCCTGCGCTCTGACACCTGCCTGCCAACAAGAAGCTGGGATATTTGAAGAATTAAGTGTGAAATGCTTAATTCTTCACATATCCCAGCTTCTTGTTGGGATATTTTGCATATCTTACTGTGTATGTGACAAATAAAATGTTTTATTTGAGATCTTCAGGAAGCAATCAAGGAGGCATTGATTGAACAAGTGATACCAGGAAACTGCAAATGTATTTTCTACTTTTTGTCCTGGCAGATCCTGCAGGTTTTGCAGAATAAAGGACTTCATACAACAGCCATGGTCAAAAGTAAGAATGAAACAAATATTAATTAGTATTATGTCTGCTGCTTCAGTGTTTTTAGATATTTTTGTCAGATGTTACTATGATATACAACACTGTTGATTTCCAACACTTCTAAGGGAGTGGGCTAACTCACAATTTAGTCTTAGAACATAGTACAAAAATATCCTCAGAGAGCAAGTTTAGCCCACGTCACCCTCAAAACCAGCAAAACTAACAAGGGGCAGCCGTCACACAGATGAATCTACGATGTTTATTACATCATAATTGAAATTGCCGTCATGCAGATTTAACTGATTTATTAATCGCCGTCATGTGGATTTGTTAAACTAGTCAAAATAGTAGGTAAACACCTAACGCGAGATTGTCGAGCAGGAACTAGGGAGAGTAAAATGCAATGTTAAGAGTCTTTTAAAATAGAGAAGGAAGTACTTAATGTTTTTTTTAGGAAGACTGGCCTGGAAAATCGGTTTAAATAACAGGGAAGCTGAGAGTGAGATCTGTAGGTGGCGGTGAGGCAACTTACAAACTCCAACTAGATGCTGAGTCGTGCTGAGACGAAGTGTGTCAAGGAGTGTGGGGGGGTACCGGAGAAGTTCAAGACACAAAACAAGTCAAGACAAGATCATACATCATGCATTTTGTAAGGAAGGTTGGACTGGGAAGATGAGGAAGAATGCTATTAAACAACAAGGAAGAAGAAGCAATGTTAAACATTTATTAGAATTTTTACAAAGGATAACAATACTTGTAGATGCCAAAATACAGAAGCACATGGGAATTGAAAAGTTGAACATGTGAATATGATTTATACACTGCCAGGCCCCCCAAAAAAGTCAGACACTCTTAATATATCTTTGGACCACCTTTTGTTTTGGTTATGGCCATGGCGTCATTTTGATAAGCTTATGCAATGTCACAATATTTATTTCTGTTCAGAGTCGCATTAATCACAAGATCTTTCTTGGGAAAGTCAGGCCAATGTGTAAAGCCTTCTTCTGCACATTCCAAAGATTCTCAAAGGAGTTAAGGTCTGGAAGCTGTGGTGTCCAATCATGTCTCATGTACCTTGAAACATACTCTTTCACAATTTAAGCCAATGAATCCCGGTATCATCATGCCCATGCCATCAGAGAAGCAAAGATCCATTACTGCAAAAACCTGGTCAGTATATTCAGGTTGTCAACTGACATAATTTTTATTTTGGCACATAACATTGCTATCCTAGCAACCCAAGATCATAACACATACTGTATATGCCCCCATATGCTGTTTAGTCCCAATCTCTTGAGTTCTCATCATATTGTATGTATGGAAATGCTCTTACTTTCACTATTAAACATATTTATCTGTTTTTTAAACAATTTGATTTTACTAAGCCACTTTTAAGTGATCTCTTGTCAAGCTCATTTAGGATGTTTTTCAGTGCAACTCTTTATGCCGCATCCTCATCTTCATCTCCCTCGAGCTCACCCTCTTCTTCGGCTGTGGCATCCTGGTACTGCTGGTACTCAGACACAAGGTCATTCATGTTGCTCTCTGCTTCAGTGAACTCCATCTCATCCATTCCTTCTCCTGTGTACCAATGCAGGAAGGCCTTTCTTCTGAACATGGCTGTGAACTGCTCAGAGATACGTTTGAACATCTCCTGGATGGCTGTGGTGTTTCCAATGAAGGTGGCAGACATCTTAAGCCCTCTTGGTGGAATGTCGCACACAGCTGTTTTGACATTGTTGGGGATCCACTCTACAAAGTAGCTGCTGTTTTTATTCTGCACATTGAGAATTTGCTCATCCACCTCTTTCATTGACATGCGGCCCCGGAACACAGCAGCCACGGTCAAGTAGCGGCCATGGCGTGGGTCACATGCTGCCATCATATTCTTGGCATCAAACATCTGTTGGATTAATTCTGGCACGGTGAGCGCACGGTACTGCTGGCTTCCTCTGCTGGTGAGAGGGGCAAAACCAGGCGTGAAGAAATGCAGACGAGGGAAGGGCACCATATTGACAGCTAGTTTTCGCAGGTCAGCATTGAGCTGCCCAGGAAAACGAAGACAAGTGGTCACACCACTCATGGTGGCACAGACAAGATGGTTGAGATCACCAAAACTGGGAGTTGTGAGCTTTAAAGTGCGGAAACAGATGTCATAAAGTGCTTCATTGTCGATGCAGAATGTTTCATCTGTGTTCTCCACTAGTTGGTGCACAGACAGAGTGGCATTGTAAGGCTCCACCACACTGTCTGAGACTTTAGGGGAAGGCACAATACTGAACGTGTTCATGATGCGGTCGGGATACTCCTCACGGATCTTGCTGATAAGCAGCGTGCCCATGCCAGAGCCAGTGCCTCCGCCCAAGGAGTGAGTGAGCTGGAAGCCCTGTAGGCAGTCACAACTCTCAGCCTCTTTACGTACAACATCCAGCACAGAGTCCACCAGTTCAGCACCTTCAGTATAATGGCCTTTGGCCCAGTTATTTCCAGCCCCACTCTGTCCTGTGAAAAGAAGGGACAATAAGGCTAATTCATAATTGTCAGAAACATTTCCCATTTCAAATCATCAAACCCACTTAAAAAATCATAGTTTGGACCTTTCTAGGCATATGTGAAGGCTTTAAGATCACCATTGGTCATGACCTACATACCTAGAATTTCACAATAAATTGCAGAAAGTAATGGTTGTATAGTGTTGTTTAGTTTTAGTAGTTCAATTTCAGGCCATCTGTCATACCTGGCCCACCTCAGCCTTGGGGAATAAGATCTGGCTCGCAGGATTACTGAGCCACCGCTTTGTCTCCCCCTAGTGTGTCTACGTGTGTACTTGTCTTTAGCACCAAATCAAGTTCACCTGTGCCTACCTCGTGTGTCTCCCTATTTTTTCCGGCCGAACCCGTAGCCCCTTGTCCGTTCACTGTTGTGCACCCTCATGTTTGTTGCTCTAACTGTGTGTGTTTGTGCTTATTTCCTGTTCAGGACTGAGACTTTAGGCGAGGGCGAGGGCTCTTAGAGTGGAAGGCCTTTTCCAAGGTCACAGGAGACGCTGAAAGAATATCAGCTCCAAGTTTGTCTCAAGGTTGAAGATGTCTATTGTTTTGTTTGTTTTATTTTGGTAGCCCGCCTGCAGACCCAGCCTGGCGAAGTAACCAGCGTGTGTGTTTTTTTTCTTCTTTCTTTTCTATTTTTTTTGTGGACTCGTGACCGTCAATAAAATTATTATAATTCACCCTGCATCTGCGTTCGCTTCCTTAGTGAGCCGACATGGCAGATGAACAGACCTTCGAGAACGCAGCAGGGACACCCCTCCCTGAAGAACAAGTAGCCCCGATGATGGATTACATCTGCAGACAAGAAGGGCAGATTGACAGCCTCGCGAGGGCTATAAATGACTTAGCCCACAGCGTCCGCGACCTCTCGACCTGTCAGTCTTCCCCTTCCTCTCCTCGGCGACGCTCTGCACACACTCCACCATGCCCCGCCCTTCCGGAAAGGTATGCTGGCAACCCGGAGGGATGTAAGAAGTTCCTCCTGGCCTGTGAGCTCTACTTGACCGATTACCCCGAGCTGCCGGAGCAAAAGAAGACCAGCTACGGGCGATTTCTCCAAGCCTTTTGCGCGGTATTCGATCATCCTGATCAGGGAAAGCCGGGGGAGCAATAGCTGGTGAGGCTGAAGCAGGGAAATCAAGCGGTGGCTGATTACGCGGTGAAGTTCCGGATCTTGGCCGCGGAGAGTGGCTGGTGCGACTGGAGCCTGCTAGCCAGGTTCCGAGATGGTCTCCAGCCCGAGATCCAGCTGGAGCTGGCGTGCCGAGACACAGACTTATCTCTCAACGGATGTATAGAGCTGGCAATCAAGTTAGATCAGCAACTCCACGGCCAACGACGACCATCCTCCACCAAAGGGACTGGAGGAAGATCCGAGGTCAGCCGCTGCAACAGCTTCAGCCAACCCCCCACCGAACCGCGCGAAGGGAACCTGCCAGAGCCCATGGACGTGAGCACTTCCCGCCTATCGGCCCAGGAGAGGCAGCGAAGAATCACATCGGGGTTGTGTTTGTACTGTGGGGGGGGGTTCACACAGAATTCGCGACTGTCCACTAATTCAAGTAACATCACACACGCCGGGATACCACGGAGCCTGGATACAGCAGCGGCGGAAGAAGCGCGCCTCTTCCCCTCAACCGCCACCTGTCTTCGAGATCTCGACCCGAAACCGCTTCGCTCCTCTTCGCGAGACGGCACACGACGCGCTGGTCATCGGAGACTCCATCGTTCGGCACGTGCGTGCTACCATGGCTAAAGGTAAGGTGCACACACGTGTTCTTGATGTTGCTGCACAGGTGCCTGCGGCCCTGAAGAAGAACATCGGAGCTGTGGTCCTTCATGCTGGCACGAATGACTCCAGGCTGAGGCAATTGGAGATCCTAAAGAAGGTCTTCAGGAACCTGGTTGAGAAGGTCCGCAGCACATCACCCACGACAAGGATCGTCGTCACTGGACCGCTTCCCACATTTCAGCGAGGAATCGAGAAGTTCAGTAGATTATTTGCCTTTAATGAATGGTTACAATCT
>JAQMYK010119181.1:0-12856 GCA_030014345.1 Clarias buthupogon | reverse complement strand
CAGGCGCTCGCCAAATCCACCTGGGTCGGCGCCGATTTCGCCACCCATGCCCGCGCGATGCATGCCGGCGACGAACCCGACCGCCCCATCCACGGCCAGGCGAGCCGGTCGGAGGCGAAGGCGCTGATCGAAGAGGGCGTGCCGATCGCCCCGCTGCCCCTTCCGGTGATCCCGCCGGACGCCAGCAACTGACGCCGGCCTCGTCGTCGCTCGCCGATTGACCCGGCTCGCCCGCGAATCTAGGAACGGCGCCGTTGCCCCCGTAGCTCAGCCGGATAGAGCGACGGTTTCCTAAACCGCAGGTCGGAGGTTCGAGTCCTCTCGGGGGCACCACTCTCGGTCAGAACTGGGCACCGCCGCGAACGTGGCGGATTGGCCCTTGCAAGCGGCGATTTCCAGGGCGGCTTTCGATCCAGCGATGACGATCTCGTTGTCGCTGACCGTAACCCTGGAGACCAAGAGGCGCACGTAGGCGCGGCGCATCGTGCTGTTCTCGGCCATGAGCTGAGTGCCCAGCGCATCCCCGAAGCGTTGGAGCGCCGCGTCCGTGATCTCGTGCGAGGCGCCGCCAAGCTGCCCGGCCAGACTGTGCTCGGTCTCAGAGAGGGCGGCAATCGAGGCATTGGCTTCGGCGAGCTTCGTCGCGAAGATCGGGTCGCGCGCGCTCATCATGCCTTCTTCGACGATCTCGAGCAGCCGGCGTAGCCGCGTCTCCGCTGCGATCCGCTCACGGCGGACACGGTCGAGATCCTCGGCACGCCGCTGTCTGGCTGCATCGGAGCGGTCGAGGACATCGGCGAGCAACTCGCGCAAACGGTCCGGTGCCAGCACACGCTGGAGAAGGCCTTCCAGCACGATCGCATCGAGCGCATCCTCGCGGATCGCCTTGCTGCCGCACACCAGGGCACCGGCTGTCGCCTTGCGGTTGCAGACGTAATAGCGATACTGGCCGCCCTTGCCGCTGCGGATCACCATGCCGGCGTTGCACCCGGCGTGCCCGCAGGTCGCAAGTCCACCGAGCAGCACGGGCGAGTTGGTGATCCGTGTCGGCGTTACGCGCGGCGCCGCCCTGGACCGGATCGCGGCTACACGGGCCATCACGTCCGGCTCGATTATCTTCGGACAGGCGACGACGATCTCGTCGGCAACGGCCGGGACCACACCGTTATCGTCGCGGGTGCGGTCGCGATAAGAGCCCGCATAGTGCTCGCGCGTCAGGATGCCGTCGACGTTGCTGTGGTAGAACTTCCTGCCGCGAAAGCTGTAGCCGTGGTCGTTGAGATATTTCGCGATCGCGCGCGTGCCCATGGGCTGGCCGACCAGGCCAACGCAGGCGAGCTGCACGGTCAGGCGGACTACCGCTGCCTCGTCGTCGCGGATGAACAGCTTCTTGCGTTCTTTGCGTCCATCGACGCTTACCACGCGCGACTCATACCCGAACGGCACTATCCCACCGTTCCAATAGCCTGATTGCGCGTTGCCCCGACGGTCGCGGCAGGTGAACGTCGATGCGTCGTTGGCGTATTTCTCGTTCATCACTGCGATGAACCCGCGCATCATGCGACTGTTTGGATCGTCACCCATGCCCTCGATCACCTAGATCAGCTTCACGCCGGCTTCGGTGAGCTTGTGCTGCGCGGTGACCTGGGTGAGCAAGCGCCGGGTGAACCTGCTCAGCGCATAGACCATGACGACGTGCACCGGACGGGCGGGGGGCGTCGCCAGCGCGATCATCCGGTCGAACTGCCTCCGCTGCAGCTTGCGGCCCGAGACGTTCAGCTCCTCGAAAACCTCGACGACCTCGATGCCCTCGCGTTCGCACAAGGCGCGGCAGGCGGCCTCCTGCGCTGCGCTGGAGGCGTTGTTGCCGCCTTCGTCGTCATTGCTGACCCGGAGATAGATGAAGGCGCGGTACCCCTCTGTCACAATCGGTTCTCCCAAACATTCACGCGATCACGGGGCGAAGATGTCGGAGAGCGCGGTTCCAAGAAACTGGAGGATGAGATTGCTTTCGTCGGACAGCACCGGCAACCGCTCCGGCAAGTCGGTGCGGACCTGCTGCGCTGGCCAAGGGCACCCTGCGGCGATGCTCCGCGAAACCGCAGAGCCTGCGTGTGCCTCTTTCCTTTCCAGCTGCCCATCCATGGCGTGGGCGTCCCAGCCGGGGCGGCCCCGTAGCTTGGGACATTCTCAAATTTCCCCTTGGGGGCAGGGGATAAGTGATCCGGATGGAATCATGAAAAGGAAGCTGGAATGTCGATCATCATCATGCTGACGATCACCGTGCTCGGCTGGCATGCCGCCAACGCTGCCGCGCGCTTGCTGGTGGAGGCAATCGCAACGGTGGTGGGCATCGCGCTGTTTGCCAAAGCAGCCGGAATCCACCGCCGGATGCTGGCGATGCGAGGCCAGTGCGGCGGCCTTGATCGCGACGCTCGTCCAAGCCGTTCCGAGCGACGGCTGATGGCGGCTAGCCTCGAGCTCGCCATCCGCCAGACCGAGCTCAGAAGCCTGTTTCCGCAGGTCGGTCTGCGCTGCGAACGCCTGGTTTCTGTCTGGCATCACGGGCGGGTCAGGACGCTCTGACCAGCATCGGCCCACGTCAGCCGGTACGGCACGGAGCCGGCTGCCACGATCATTGTCTGGCCGAAGTAGGAGGTCACCGCATCCTCGACATCCACGATCAACCACCCGCGGCCGCGCCAGGCTGGGTGATCGACGATCTCCTCGAGCTTCCGGCCGATGCAGCTCGCGGCAATCGTCTCGGGCACGGCTTCGTCGAGTTGGACGCGAAGCTCGCCAAACCGAGTCTCGAGCCAGAGGGGTCCGATCCTTGCCTCCAGCTCGAGCGCGTGGTCGACCACCTGGATCGCCACGAAGTCGCCGTTCGACCGACGAATCTTGTGTTCGTACATGGATGGCGGGGAGATCAGGGACGGCGAGATACCGCTCATGTAATAGCGCAGCAGATGCCCCACGGCTGCGCGATTGAAGAGGGGCCGCGGCGATCGGCCATGCCGGATCTCATCGGGCACAATCAACGCCAGGGCACCTTCCGGCGTCAGCCCGTCGGCGGCCAGCAGCGAGATCAGGAGCGGCGAAGCAGAGCGGATGCAAGCGGTAAGCTTCGCCCGGAACGCGGCCGTCACCGCCGCAGCGCGCGCCGCTTCGATCTTGGTAAGCATTGCTCGCGACCTACGACGGGCTCTCTGGATGCGCTGCCGATCAGTATCGGTCGGCGCATCGGACATGGCCGGCCGGTCCGCCGGGTCGAACTTGGTGCTGACTAGACCTCGACGTTTCTTCGTCATGTCGACAGGCCGCCCGCGCCGACGATCAGCGACAGCAGGTGGCTGGTGAGCGCGTGGGCGCCCTTGCGATGGGCGAGCTCACCCCACTCGTCCCAGCGGTGCACCCGCTCCGCCAGCCAGATAAACAGGTCGTCACGCGGGGTAGCGTCGGCAAAAGAGTGTGACCAGGCGACGTAGCGCGTCGGCATCCTTGCACCTGCGGTGATGCCGGTTAACGTCACGAGGTGCCGAGTGCCGACCCTCTCACGCGCGAACACGTGACGGCGGAAGCCTACCTCCCGCTCGAACGTGAGCAACGCGCGTTCACGCGCCTCTGCGTCTGCTCCCTTGGCGGCCGTGACCGCCGCGACCACTGCTCGCATCGGCAGCCCCTCGAACTCGGGCTCGCGGGTCGCTTGCAGCATCATCAGGACCGACCGACCCAGCGCGCTCAGCGGCGCTTCCAGCGTGGCGCGCCCATGCGACGGCTCGATCATGCCAATGTTGGCGAGCCAGCATCGATAGAACCGCGAGAACATCATGTCGCCCTCGAAGATGTCGTGCATGCTCTCCCGAGCCGACATGCCCTCCCGGATCGAGGTCATGACCCGCAGCATCAGCTCGTGCTGATCGAGCGCCTCATCTGCGCTCGGAAGCTTGAGCTCGCCTTCCCAGAAGGCGTCCCGAACGCTCCGCCAGGTGCGCCCCTCCGGATCCTCGAACCCAGCGGAACCGGCACGCAGCCACCAGCCCCACGGCAGCTCGCCAAGGTGACGACCGAACTCAACCACGACCGCCTCGGCGGCGGGGATCGAGGCCGATCGGGGGCGGGCCGTCGCGCGGAGGGATCGCTCCACCGTCGGCGATTGCGCGCAGCTGCGCGGCGAGCGCGACCGTCTCCCGGACCACATAGGCGTCGTCGCGATAGGTGCGAGCGAGTTCCGAAGAGGACGAGCGAGCGGACCTCGGAGCGTCACCGGGGACAAGATCGTAGGCGTGATCGCACCGGAACCCGAACCACCAGGCGTGCGGATCGCCGACGCGGTGGTCGGTGGCGTGCTTCAGCGGTTCGAAACGGGGCGGCGCGACGCGGACGTGACAGATGCGACGCACCTCAGTAGCGAGGTACCGCGCCGCCGGGCTGGGGCCGTGCTCGCACAGCCGCGAATATGTCAGCCCGCCATGCACCTCGATGCCGATGTCAGGCGGAACCGCGTCGTGATCCCAGCCCCACAGCGGGTGATCTTGCGGGATGCCGACATAGCCGCTGAGGAAGCCGAGGTGGCGATCACGCAGCATGATACAGTCATAGCCGCTGGCGTCATCGCGCCAGCTGACCTTGTCCGCCTCGCCCAGCCATCGTCCTTCGCCCTTGGGCTGAGATGCGCGGTCGTAGAACACCTCATCGGCAGGGACGATGTAAGTGTCGGTCGCGTAGGCGCGGCCGGTGACGCGAACGACGTCGTCCTCTCCCATCATCTCGCCGCCGCTGCCAATCAGCTTGGCGACGGCGAGCTCGGATCGAAGGATGGGCAGCAACGTGTCCGAGGTTGCGGGCAGAACAGCGGGCGTCGCGACCTTGCGCTTGGCAGGGGGCTTGCGCCCGCCGGCTGGAACGAGGGCGGTGGATGTGCTGGGCTTCTTGGCCATGTCGATCACCTCGACGACTTGATGGTTTGGGGAATGGTGCGGACGTTGCCAGGGCAGCGCGGGCGACGGCGATCGATTAAGGAGCGCCGCTAAGGAGCGCGGCATCGCGGCCATCGCACTCGGTGACCGGGTCGTTCTCCCCCGGATGCCAAGTGACGACGCGAAGCTCGCGGCAGAATGCGCGCAGGCCCTGTCGCGCGGCGCGATACCACATCGCCTTGGGGCAGGTGGCGCAGGCAGGCAGCGGCTGGGGAAACTCGCCGGGCCCGGCCGCGCCGAGGATCGGACCGATCGGTCCGTTCAGGTCCGGCCGGTCGTGGCCGCCCGCAGCCGACAGATTGCCGGCCGAACTGCCGATGTCGTGATTGTTCCTGTCCTTCTCGGACATGGCGCCGCTCCTCGAAAGGAACGGCCACCTGGCAGCCATTCAGGAGATCCCGCCGATGATCGGCGAAAGTCGAAGGCGGTGATCCTCCCGCATCCGAACTCGCATTGCCGGATGGCAAGCGGCGCGCATCCGGTGAAACCGGAATGGTCGACTCGCCTCACGCGGCGCTGCGCGTGGACCGGGCTTTGGACCATGCATCGCCTGGCGGTGCCTGCGAACTCCACCCCTATACGATTTACTGTCGGTAGCAGCAAGCGCGCCGACGACAGATAGCGTCTCAAATCGAGACTTGCCGGAACGCGATGTGGCTTGGCAGCTTAGAGCAATGTCTGAAAGCGCTCCGGCGAGAGCGCATCAATGCCTGTGCCGCTCCCTTGGGAAGTTAATCCAGGTGGGGCTAGCCGTGTTGTTTTGGTGGATGCACGAACCCGCTGCGCGGGAGGGCGTGCGGGACACGGTTGAGGTGATGTAACGGGCGTTGCGCGCCGGTTGAGCGTTTCGGGTGGCAGGCAGAGCATCGGGGTTCCACGAAAGGAGCCCTGCCATACGATCCTTGCACCGGTTGTTGCCGTCAGCCCGTTACGCCAGCGTCTTATCGACGAGATGGATCTGCGCCGTTTCGGCCACGAGACGCAGCGCAACTACATCCGCGACGTCGGCCGGTTACCGCCGAAGCTGTGCGTAATATCGACCGTTTCTCCACGGCACGTATCGAAGGTGCGAACGTTGGGCACGACGATCAGCGGCGCGCCAAGCTGTTCGACCGTCGGGGCCGATCGCGTGTCGCTGATCGATGCGAGCAGTGATAGCCAGGCAGGGGCGTCCAGTGTAGACCGTAGCCCAGGGTCCACAACGTGCCAATATTCGACAGTCTTTCCGCGGCGACGGTCGCGTTGGCCGACAGCGCAGCGATCGACGTGAGCGACGGCGTCGCGGCCCCTGCGATCGGCAGGTCGATGTTGGGCTGGAAGCTGGCGGTGTCGCGCTCCACTGACCCTACCCGCATCGATGCACCCAGTTGGGATCGGCTGCTGACGTCGCGCGTCGCGACGCCCGATCGCAGACTGAGCGACGCGGCCCCTGCCGGCAGGGTGAAGGGCGATCCGAGTGCATTGACGAGTTCGGCGACTTCAGCGGGAATTGGACGCAGCGTCTTGGCAACCTCACGCTCGTCGAACAGGATATCAACTCCTCTCTCGGGAATCGGCCGTTTTCCACGAAGCGGCAGTTCTATGGCCAGTCCCAGCTGCTCCTGACCCGTGCGATCGCCGAGAAAACCAGCGCGGGGGTGAACACGCGCATCAGCGCCGCGGTAGCCGACCTCGAGTCCTTTTTCAGGTGGACGCCTGAGGAGATCGAGACCCGTCAGATGCAGCTGGCAACGCTGGCGGCCGCGGTCTGGGACGTCCCGGCTCCGGCGCCCGGTTCATCGCTGGCGCCGCCCGTAGCCGAAGCGATCTGATCGCGGCGGGATTCTGGCTCTGGTTGAGTCTCAGCCTTAGGTCTTCCGCCATCATCACGATTCATCTCCTGAAAAAGTACCTCGCCATAGGCCCTTATAATTACTCCACAGTGGTTCAATATTTTGTGTTTGCCAGCGATGTCCGGATGTGACTACACAACATCAGAAGTAATAGATTTCATGCTGCCTATATAGTTCGCAGAATCGAGTTATGTTGCTGATATCAACAGATATCGTGTGGGCCTGCATCCGTCATGGGAGGGTGTGGCAAATGAGACGCAAGGCAATTGTAACTGTCGTCGGCGCAGGGATCGCGACCTCGCTGCTTGTGGGCGCTGTGATGGCTCGCGCTTCCGAGACTATCAATTATAGTTATGACGCCAAGGGGCGTCTGGTTAAGTTGATCCGCTCTGGTTCGGTGAACAACGGTGTCATTAGTGAATATTCGCATGACAAAGCCGACAATAGAATACGTGTCAGAACGATCGGGGCACCATAGCGGAGCCTACATTTTTAGTTAGGTTCAGTCCGTAACTGCGCCGGAGGGGTGGTTTATAGCGAAGACAGCACTAGTAGAATCCACATATCGAAGACTGAAAAGCGCAGCATATTTTTGGCCAGGCGTTGCTCTTGGTCTCTTAACGGTAGGGAATGCTGAACAGAAATTTTATCGGATCAGTAAAGGGAGTTGATCGATGGTTTTTGGGGATTGGTCAAGGAAGGCTTTCCTGCTGACAGCAACGGCGATTGGGCTGTGCGTAGGGATTGCTGATGCTTGTGCGCAGTCTGCAAATATCCCGCCTCCTCCAGTCCGGGAGCCCGTCGATGAAAATGGCGTTGATGTCAGCAGGGGGTTATATCCTTTATCAACTATCGACCTGAGCATTGGTGGTGAAAAGCAAAGAGGATTACGGTTCGGCCTTGAAAACACATTGGCAGGCTGGCGGCCATCCAGTGCCGGCACGCTCAATCGCTATGGGGCGGCTCTGATTGTAACGATCGATGGCACGTCAAAGAGCTTCCAAGATAATGGAGGCTCATATACCTCATTAGAGGGAGATGGTTCCACGCTTACATTGCAGGGCGACACATGGACATTCGTGTCTAGAGATGGTGCTATTGCTACGTTCCAATCAACCGCTAGTGATCCCACATATTATGGATCGTTAAGGTCGGATACCGGATACATTCAATCTCTTGTCTATCCCAATGGAGAAAGAAAAGATTTCTATTACAAATTCACGAATTATTGCAGTGGAGGCTATGAGGACAATTTTGATGGGCCGTCCTGTCCCTATGGATCAAAGGCCGTTATACGTCTTCAAGCGGTGGTAAGCAGCGGCGGGTATTTGCTAAAATTTAGATATGCCAACAACTCTTCTGGTTCAATTACGCGCGATGATTACGACAGCTGGTCTAAGCCTACAGTCGTCGGCGCCTACAATCTAAAGAACGTGACGTGTCATCCCGGCGCTGATGACTGTCCAGGAAGCAACGCGATGCTCCAAGTCTCGTACAGCGAGGCTTACGCCGGCGCAACTCAAGTTCTGTCGGTGACGGATGCCGCAGGCCAGGTTACCCGCTACACACGAGACGGCGGACCGGGTGGCGCGTTGCGTATCACGCCGCCAGGCGCCACCTCCGACACGACCATAGTACAATTCGACCCTTCTGATTATAGGGTCCGTCAGATTACCAGGGATGGCGTCGCCCATACGTATTCGTATGCAAATAGTGGATCCAGTATCATAACGACGGTCACAGATCCGTTTGGTGGACAGCGCGTGTTCACGTCGAATCCCGATCTAGGCGTTGTTACCTCTATGAGTGATGAAGTTGGTCGAACGACCAGCTATTCATACGACGCACAGGGCAGACTGTTGCAAATGAGTTTGCCAGGGGGCAATACTGTATCGTATACATATGACGATCGTGGGAACATTGTCGAGCGGCGGGAGAAGGCGAAAGCTGGATCAGGACTGGCGGATATCGTGCAAACCGCGGCTTACTCGGCCTGCGGCAATGTAAAGACCTGTAATAAGCCGGTCTCCATCACGGACGCAAAAGGGCGCACGACCGATATTACGTATAATGAGACGCATGGCGGCGTCTCATCGATCGTGCTTCCTGCCCCAAGCGGTGGGGCGCCCCGCCCGCAGATAAGCTATGGCTATCAGGCTTTCCCTTCGTGGACAGTCAATTACGGGGCCGGGGGTACATCGCCTGCTCCCACCTATCTCCCCACAACAATTTCGGAATGCCGAACCAACACGACCTGCTCGGGCGGCCCTGACGAGCAAATAACGAGATTGACGTACCTTTCCCGGAATGATGGCGGTAACTTGCTGCCCTCTTCGACAAGCGTCGGCGCCGGTGACGGATCGGTGGTAGCAACGACGGCATTCGCCTATGATGATGTCGGGAATCTGACCGCTAGCGATGGTCCGTTGCCAGGCGCAGTCGATGTCACCAATTTCACTTATGATCCTCTGCGTCGAGTAACGGGCATCGTCTTTCCCGACCCGGACGGATCAGGGCCGCGGCAACGGCGCGCAAAGATGTTTCACTACTTGCCCAATGGTCTGGTCGATGCTGTCAGCGTCGGAACGACGGATGCAAACGGTGGCTCCTTCGCATCGCAGCAGCAGATTATGAGCAGCTTCGATGGCAATAACCGAAAGACCAAGGATGTCTTAGCCTCGGGCGGTACCACCTATGCCACAACGCAATACGGCTATGATGCTTTAGGCAGGTTGCAGTGCACGGCCTTGCGCATGGATCCGGGCCAGTGGAATGGCCAGACAGATGCTTGCACACCTCAGACCAACGGGCCGAACGGACCCGACCGCGTGTCGAAGCTCGTTTATGATGGCGCGGGGCAGGTAACGAGCCAATATTCCGCCGTCGGCACCGCTGATCAAGTCGAGGAAAAGAGCGGGTATACCGCCAGCGGCAAAGTTTCCAGCGTTACCGACGGCAATGGCAATGTGACGACCTATGCGTATGACGGGTTGGATCGACTATCGACGACCAGCTTCCCCGGCGGCAGTTTCGAGCAGCAAGGCTATGATGCGAATGGCAACGTGATTTCGAAACGCCTGCGCGATGGCCAGGTGATCGGTTACGGCTACGACGCGCTGAACCGCTTGGTGTCCAGGGACCGGCCGAACGGCGTTTACTGGGAGACGGACCAGTCCTATGCCTATGACAATCTCGGCCATCTGACGAGCGCGTCGGACAGCAACGGGCGGGTGCTGGGCTTCGGCTACGATGCCCTGGGGCGTCGGACGAGCCAGAGTGACAATTGGTACAGCCTCGGCAACGCGGCATTCCAATATGACAGCGCAGGCCGGCGGACGCGCTTTACCTGGGGCGACGGCAATTACGTCAGCTACGATTATCTCGCCACCGGCGAGATGAGCGTCATCCGGGACAGCGGCGGCAATCCGCTGATAACGTTCGGCTATGATGACATGGGGCGTCGGACCAGCCTGTCACGCGCCAACGGGACGGCGACGACCTATGCCTATGATCCAGCGTCGCGTGTGTCGGCGTTGACGCTGTCGGGCGGCAACCAGTCGAATGCGCTGACCTTCAGCTACAACCCCGCAGGCCAGATCACGAGCCGGTCGTCATCGAACGATGCCTATGCGTGGACGGGGGCATATAATGTCGATCGCGGCTACGGGGTCAATGCGCTCAACCAGTTGACGAGCGCGGGGGCGACGGGGCTGGGCTATGACGGTCGCGGCAATCTGACGGCGTCGGGCGGCACGGCCTATGGCTATACGGTCGACAATCAGCTGGCGACGGCGCCGGGCGCGAACCTTGCCTACGACCCGCTCGGGCGGCTGTTCAACATCACCGCCGACAATGGTATCAACACGACGCTGACCTATGACGGGGCGGACGTGATGGCGGAAACGAACCAGTCGAACGGTGCGCTGCTGCGCCGCTACGTCTATGGCCCGGGCAGCGACGAGCCGCTGATCTGGTACGAGGGCGCAGGATTTGGCGACCGGCGGTGGCTGCACGCCGACGAGCGCGGGAGCATCGTGGCGGTGACGAACGACGCGGGCAACGCGATCGCGGTCAACAGCTAGGATGAATATGGGATTCCCGGCGCCAACAACATCGGGCGTTTCCAATATACCGGGCAAAAGTGGCTGCCGAGCCTGGGTCTCTACGACTACAAGGCACGGGCCTACTCGCCCACGCTCGGCCGCTTCATGCAGACCGATCCGATCGGTTATGGCGGCGGGCTCAACTGGTACAACTACGTCGGTAGCGATCCGATCAATGCGACCGATCCGAGCGGGCTGGATAAGGAATTCGGCTTCATTAGAATTAAGCATGACGGCGGTGTCTCCGAGAAGTATCGTGACATCGTCGTTACGGCCTTGCGAGATAGCAATTCCGCAGCCCTGTCAAACGCACCGGCTGCGGGTGTCGGCAGGCCGATGGCAGAAACTGGTGGAGATGCTTCTCCGCAAAGTGGCATCGAGGCAGGTGCTGATGCTGACATTGTCGTCACCGCTCGACTGCCCTCATGTGGCTTGTTGTGCAGAGTTGGTCGGGCGCTAGGAATTGGGCGAGTTGGCGCTCAGGGCGAAGCTGCGGTCCGTGCTCAAATCGACATAGGCCCAAAGGTGATGATCAATGTGGACGGTCAGGTTAGGTTCCCTGATGGTCTGAATGATACAACGCTGAGCGAAGTTAAGAATGTTGCTCGCCTATCCTATACTAGTCAGCTAAGATCGTATGTCACTTACTCGCAGGGCAATGGCTTGCAATTTGACCTTTATGTGCGCTCGTCAACGCGACTTTCGGCTCCGCTCTTGGGATTGCAGTCCCAAGGAGTAATTAGAATTACAAACATTCCAGGAATGTAGCCTGCATGTCTCGAAGCAAATCAATGACCCTTGCCGAGCACAACGCTATTTTAGCGGCTGACCCGGCATACGTGAAGATGAGGCAGGAGAAAGATGCCGCGTTAGAAAAGAAAGCGCAGCAACTTCGAGAGGATGCGTCTCCTCTGCTAGATGAGCTTCGGGAGGCGGGATGGAATGTTAAGAGCGCTTGGGATTTAGCCAACACAGCGACGCCTTACCCGAATGCCATTCCCATATTGTTGAACCATCTTAGAAAGCCGTATATCGATCGAAATCGTGAGGCGATTGCTCGTGCTCTTGCTGTTCCAGCTGCCGCCTATGCATGGCCAACTCTAAAAGAAGAATATAGGGTGGCTCCGGTTGACAGTGGGGTGAAGAACGGCCTGGCTGTTGCATTGTCAGCTATCGCCGGAGATAGCGTTATCGAAGAGCTTGTTGGGCTGGTGAAAGACCCCACTAACGGAGAAAGTCGGGTCCTTCTTCTTCAAGGACTGCGAAAATCTAGCTCAACAGCCGCCCGAGAGGCGTTGGCGGAGTTGGCTAGTGATCCTGCCTTGGCAAAGGAGATAGCATCC
The DNA here is from genome assembly GCA_030014345.1 of Clarias buthupogon. Lineage (NCBI taxonomy): Eukaryota > Metazoa > Chordata > Actinopteri > Siluriformes > Clariidae > Clarias > Clarias buthupogon. The sequence goes on along the minus strand of JAQMYK010119181.1, from coordinate 599 downwards.
TGGACTCGCGCCTGAGTGAGTTGAGTTATCCGAGTTCTGTTAATTGCATCACCCGCCGATCGCCATCCCCGCGCCCCTGACGGGCGCGGGGTTGGCGATCGCCATGTCCGGCACCTTCATCGCCTCGTCGATCGCGCCCACCTGCGCGCCATCGCGGATACCGAGTGCCTCGGTGAGGTTGGCGCGGTTGTCGGTATAGACGGCCGCGCCGTGTCGGGCGCGACTGATCGCGACATAGACGGAGCGCGCATCGACGGTGTTGGCGCGGAAGCTCTCCAAGTGCGCCAAGACCAGATCGCACGTAGCGCCCTGGTTGGAATGGATGGTGCGAACCCACCCCGGCCGGAGATGCCGGTCGGCGAGGTGGGCGAGGTCGAGCATCTCGCGCCGCCCGTCCTCGCGCTGGATGACCATGCTGGACTCGGCGGGATCGATCGCGACCACCTCGGCGGTCTGCCCGTTGAGCCGATCTGCGCGATAGTTGTTGCGGGTGAACTGCACGCGGTCGCCGGCCCTGAACTCCTGCGGCACCTCGACGAACGCCTCGGCGACATCGGCGCCCCAGCGGGCGGGTTGCCAGTCGACGGACTTCGACTCGG
>JAQMYK010118972.1:0-12933 GCA_030014345.1 Clarias buthupogon | reverse complement strand
GGAGATGACACTGGCATCCAGACTGTCCACCGCTGTGAGTGAACCAGTGATAACAGGGTTATGTTTCTGAAGGAAAATAATCAATGACAGGGTAGTGGCATGGCACATGATAGATTTAGATTGTTTTATTCCTCTTATACCACATAAATTTGGCAACAATTACAACAAAATAGCTCTTGTCTATCAAGTCATGGACACCACAAAACCTTTAAAGGTGTGTTGTGGTTTCAGAACCAAGACATTACTAGTACATTAGTGGTCTAGCACATCCCATCAGATTGAGATCTGAAGAATTTGGAGGCCAAGTCACCACCCTGTCATGTTCCTCAATCAATTCCTATGCAATGTTTGAAGTGTGTCAGGTGAATTATGCTGCTGAAAGAGATTTCAATCAGGAAATACTGTTTTCATGAAGGGATGTACTTGGTCTGCAACATCGTTTAGGTAGGTGTCGAAGTAACATACACATGATTTCTAGAACATGTGTACGTCTAGAACCCAAGGTTCCCCAGCGGAACATTGTCCAAAGCATCATACTGCCTTTGCCTGCTCACCTTCTTACCATAGTGAATCCTTGTGCTATCTCTTCTCCGGGTAAGCTGTATGATATAAAAGAAAATTTATCAGACCAGGCCACCTTCTTCCATTGCTGTATGGTTCAGTTCAGATGCTCAGTTACCCATTGTAGGAGCTTTTGGAGGTGGACATGGGTCAACATGGGCACCCTGACCAGTCTGCAGTTACCCAGCCCCATACAACAACTGCAACGCACGGTGTGTCCTGACTCCTTTCTGTCAGATCTAGCCAGCATTCACTTTTTCAGCTGTTTGTGCTACAGTAGCTCTTCAGTGGGATCCGACCAGATGGATTAGCTTTCACTCTCCATGCGCATCAGTGGCCCTTGGGAGCCCATGGCTCTGTCTTCAGTTCACCAGTTGTTCTTCATTGGAGCTCTTTTGGTAGGTGACCGCTTAACCACTGAAAACTGGCAACACGCCACAAGTCCTGCTGTTTGGGAGTTGCTTTGACCCAGTCATCTAGCCTTTTAAAGTCACTTACGTAGATCCTTACTCTTGCCCAACACTTCGAAGACAGGCTGTTATGTCATGCTGCCTAATATATGCCGCTCCTTGACATGTTCCATTGTAATTAGATGATCAGTGTTGTTGACTTCACTTGTCAGTAATTTTGACTGATCAGTTATGACTGATCAGTATATCTATTAATTAAAGAACATCATGCTTTTTATCCATCTATACTTACATGTACTGTTAATGTAGACTTTCCAGAAATGTCCTAGAGACAGTTCTTTGACGGACTATAGGCCCAGACTGTGCATTGTTCAGCCACTGCAACAAAACATTAAACATTTATTTTTTAAATATATATATATTTTTTACCACATCCACTGATTTAAACCTGAACATTCCCTCTGAGTACCTTTATGTTCATAAACTACTATTACTACATTATGACATAGAATGCAAAGGATTTTTGCCACATTACAAAATATTTCTCTGGTATTTTTTAAAAGATCACAGCACAAGCAGAAGTATAATTCTGATAGATGTTCAGCTCAAAGTTTTATGACCTGTGAATGATTTCCCTTGGGGATTAATAAAGTATTCAATCTGTCTATCTAACCTTTGGACATCTAGCTGATGTGTACTTTAAGGTGTGCTTTTGTCCCCTGGATGTGTGACATTTGCAAGAGTGTGTTTTCACTGATCATTCCTTTATTGTGATTTAAGATGGTTTTGCTGACTTTGGACAAGTAAAAGGCTAAATCAGAAATGTTATTCTAGCTGATAATTGGGTGAAACAGTAACGATGTAGAGAAAAACATCAGATCACTCAGCTACTGTTAGTTTTGAGAATCAGTGTAAACTCTTTATCTCACAAGGATTGTTGATGTCATGAACAGCTAATAGATGCAATAAAGGCATTTGTGTTCTCACCAGCAGTGACTCAACTTCACAGAGCGATCATCAGGTTCAATATTTACGGTGGTGTAAAATGGATGGGGCATGTTACTAACAATTCAGAGAAATATATAAGCATATTGTGTAAAACTCTCAAAATAGCAGCTGTATTTATAGCCCTAATTTCCAAAGATTTGTGCAAAAGAGGAGATGCAATAAGGCAACTAAAAGATTTGGCCAAATGAATAAAACCTGAGGTTTTATCTTATCCTGCCATATACAATGTCTCATTAAATGATTCTAGAAATGCTAGGGTGAGCTGCCAATAAAGCTAGCACATACTGTAGTAGCAGGTTACGTGGAAGTCAAATATCCAAATATCACACTGATTAGTGTGTTATTTATTATGTGTTCACAAAAAAGCTTTAGAAGCTTCTATAAACAGTAGACCTGTCCAAACAGTTTGATTAGATTTATGGACATTGAGAATTTTTATTTGATTAGCTTCAATAGCATCAAGAACTAATGTGTCCCAAGCAGACGTATTTCTTTCACATCTAATAAACAGTGAAATTATGTGTAACCTTTGTTCTAGATTGTTATCATGTCCCATCTCGTATAAAGCAATAATTTTTTTCTTGCTCCACACTCCAGTAGAGGTGGAGGTAGAATTGCACCAACTGCTCATAAATAAAAAATTTATTAATTAATTAAAAAAGAAAAAAGAAAGAAAAGAAACGATACTCTTGCAAAATGTAAAATGTAATGCAAGTGGATTCTGTTTTCTTCAAAACCTGTGGTGTATTTTTAAAGAATTTATCAATTTTATACCATTTAACATTTGTAAGGTTATCTAAGTAATTAATTGAATTGACCAACAAAAGCAATTGAATTACACGATTATTTAAATTTCACAGCTCTAGCATACCGTATAGGAAAAAGACGAATGCTTTGTACACAACATTCACAAACAATGACTGAGACAAGTTTGAATGTTTTTAGGTACTTTTAGTAGTTTTTAATCATTTAAAACCTGTAAGAAATATAGTTGCTTGAGACAAATCAGACAATAAAAATAAGTGCTATTTAATGACTACACCTGTTTCATCATCAAATAATGAATTCTCACTCACTCTTTAGCTAGGTATGTCATTTCTGTTACCAAAAGTATCAGAAACAGGAATACAAACTAACACTGGAAGAAAAATAACCACCAGTGTGAATGAAAGATCCTTGATGTAGTGTAAAAGAGAAAAATATATCTGATCCTCTGAACAAATTCATGAACAGTACCTGCTTAAAACCTGGATACAATCCTGTTCAGGACACAAATGCACCAGACAGAAGCAGTTTTATACTCTCCTTTATTTGTCCTAAACAGCTGGAGCTCAATTGCAAATAGACAGATTGCTGCTGCAGACATTCCTGTGGCCACTCGGTCGCCACAAAGCCTCTCCATGAGTAACTTTAACACGTCATTATAGCGGTGGATTTGGACTTTTTTAACACGCTTACTGTGAGACAGCATGAAAAAGTGTGTTTTCCACTTGATGAAGGAAAACACCCTAAAAACTGATTAATGATTATAAATGTCTGTAACTGGAGAGCAAACAATTAACACAAGTCTAGCCTGGAAAACATATATTTTTAGATTTGTCTGGGGTATGGAAAAGAAAAAAGTTTTTTTTTAATTCTGTCTTTTGTTATTGCATGCAAACTTTTAATTAAGTATGTTAACATTTTATTTTAGTTTATTTAATCTGAATATAATAAAATAATAATAAAATGTAAATGTATCATATATAAAATATACATACATGTATATTATATAAAATAACCTGTTTTTAATTCTCATTTTGTTTTGATTACTGATTTTTTTGTAATAATGATCCTAAAATAAAAAATCTTTCTGATGTTAGAATTTTGTACATTTTCAAAATTAGGCAGTTTCCTTTGCTTACGTAATGAATTATTTATTTACTTATAGCACCACTAGTTTCCTGGTAGTTTCTTACCAAAGCGATATATATTAAGATTATACATATTCTATCATATTTTTGCCAGCTGTTGCATCTGAATCCATCTAAAATTCAGTCAGCTCCTTTCCTGTATCTGTTCTGCATGAACAAAGTATTTTCTTTTCTTTTTTTCCCCATTTTTGTAATTGGCAGTTAAGAAAGCAAGGTGGATTAACATTTTGACCTTTTTTTTAAGTCTCCAAATCCAATTAGCAACAGATTAACAGCACTGTTTGTTCCAAATAATCGTATTACATAAAATAAAATAAAAAATCCCATGCTCTGGCTGAATCCCAAGCTCAGACTAGAGATCTGATTTTAGAAAAATACAGATACAAAAATACATATTTCTTTCTCCATGGTTTATTTATTGAAGTTTCCTTTGAATTCAAAATGAAATATATCTATTAATAAACAATAATATTACTGTTATATGGAGGAAAAAACTGCCCCAAAACCACCATGTGTATCTTATTTTTATGATTCAAAACCTTTTTGTTAAAATGTTACCTCACAATGTGTGTGTGACATGAAATTCACAAGAAGGTCTCTAAAAACTATTTAACACTGAAAACATTGTACATTTAATTTTACAGTTAAATATCGAATCAATATTAGAACCTCAGGAATGTCTATTGTGATTCTTATATCACAATTATGATACTTATATTTTTCTATCGCCCTGCTCTTTATCTCATAATGGTTCATGTAAATATTATACAGCAAGATTTTTACTTTTGTACTCTTAGTTTATTTTAAATGAAAAACATTTTAACAGTATACAACTATGTATTTATAATATTCATGAAAATCCACATTTGATTATTTACAATAGAATGTTTTAAAGTGTTTACTAGTGACACAAATGTCTTTGCCAAACATTCGTTTTGACCCATGATGCTTGACTTTGGAAAAGTAGTCACAGGAAAACATATCGTTTTCGTAATAAATCTGACGACAGCATAATGTAGCAACAACTTCCTTAACTCTGCAGCTAGCAAATTAAATAATGAAAATGATGACATGAAAACCTCTTCGGATTTTATCCTATATACAGCCACATTTGTTCCAGGTAGTATAGGCTAATTTCATACCTAATGCATATTCAGATATAAAAATTACACTGACATTTCTAATAGTGTGGACCAGCCCTAGTATTTGTAATATGTAATATAGTAATTAACAATGATGTTTATAATAAAGTAATATAATTTATAATATAATAATTTATTGAATATATTATATTATATTCATAAGTAATTAAAGGCTAATTCTCTCAGTCTGGAAATATTATGGATATTATTTCCTGCTCGTGACTGACACTGTTATTTCATTATTTTTTATGATTTTCTGTAAATATGCATAACTCAAATCAACCGAAATGCAATTTAATACCTGATTTGATGTGATGGGTTACGTATGTCTGAAGGCTGAACTTATGGAGCTTTAGATCACAGATCTACAGTTCCAGACAACTACGGTAAAGGCAGCGTACTAGATCTAGTTATCGTTACCATCTTGGAAAAGCTTCCGAAATTCTCACACATCTTATCGTGCTGCACGTTATCAGACGGACCAGGTTTCCCTCCCTCCTGCCTCCATTTGTGCCACATAAGATCTCACACTGCGGAAGAGGCACCGTAAACTCCTGGCACAAGTCCTGTTTCCTCCAATTTCAATCTCACACACTCACACACACACACACGGATCCTTGCACATCCACATATGGTACTTCCCCCTCTGAATGGCCTCTATCACCTTTGTCCCACTGCCAAGGACATTTGTTACATAGCAGTGTAGCTAATATTCCCTTAGCAGCAGCGGTAAAAAGAGTGCCGGCCATTTCATTGACATCCTAGTGTGACCAATCAGTAGGAATGAGCCAAGTCTGATTTCCTAAATGAGTTAGAGGTGGCTATGTATGCTAAGTTTTAACTCCGATCAGTCAGCTCTGATGTGCATGTACGAGTGAGAATATAGAGAGATAAAGTGAAGGGCTGCACAGGAAGTGCACAAGTACTACTACTCCTTTGAAAGCTAATGAAAGAGGGCACAGCCAGTTGGGGCTCAATGGCAGCGAGAGGCCGCTCCTCTCTGGGGAAATGTATTCCTCCCTCGTCTTTGCACTATTGTCCTTCCTCTCCTGTTTGGCCAAAGCTTCGACTTCCACTATACTTCAGCAGGAGGCCACTGGTCAGTGTAAAGAAGCCGGCTTTAGGTTTACGAGTGCTTAACTGAAACCTGCAATTAACTCTTTAATATATTATATTAATTGTTGAATAATGTTTAAAGTACTTGACTTTCTGAAATGCAGATAAGCTTAATGTACCAGCCCAACGTCTCGAACCATCCCTTGAAGTTGTACTGCAGAGTGTTAGCTAGAGGGATGAGATAAGTGGGGGTCAGCCAGCAGGAGGAAGATGAGATGGATGCGTGTGTCAGCGACTCAAACCCCCTTTGTCCAGAGAACTGACCACCGTTTGTTCTAACCAAGCTTTAAGCTGATGCTGTTCAGAACACTGGATATTCTCAGTGTCCAAATACGAAGGTAGATGTTCAGTTCACGGCTGCTTATTTTGCTCTGGAGTACTTGAACACTCAAAGCACTTTTAATTGATACTCAATATTTTAGCACATGAAATGATTACGCCTAGTACGACAGTGCTGTGAAAATTTCAATTGTGATTCATCAGCAGCAGCATCTCTTACAGCAGCATAGCTACAAATCATAGGTTCATGATAGCTATGACAGCTTGTTCACTATAGAATGGAGGATGATCTACATTAACTGATTTAGAAAAGTGTTATCACTGATAAGGTGATAACATTCTTTAAGGAGAGGTTTATTTAATGTAATATTTATGCAAGGAGTGTCTAGTGTTAGCAATTTATATAAGTCCGCGATCGAAGATACCCCTCCACTGTATTGTTGCTCAGCTTTGCTGTTCTGACTATATAAAGGACCTGACTATATAAAGGAGTTTGAGGTGTGTAAAAATGCAACATCCATGGGTATTTCAGCCACAGCATTAACACACACACCACCTGGCAGAACTATGAGAATAATGTTAAGAAATGTTAAAATAGTGGACCTTTAAAGAGACAGAAAAAAAGAGAGGCTGGTGAGGGAATATAAATGATAACAGGAACTTGTTTCAAAGATGTTACTCAACATTAAATGTATAGAAAGAAAACATGCTATTTGCTTCTTTATAATAGAAGGCCATTTAAAGCAACAAAGACAGCTTTTGTGTGTGTGTGTGTGTGTGTGTGTGTGTGTGTGTGTGTGTGTGTGTGTGTGTGTGTGTGTGTGTGTAAACCAGTAAACAGAAATTAGTAGCTAAAGACACCACAAACACCAGGCAATTGGTCCAAAGAATCTTTTGAGGGAGTCCTTTGCAGTTCTTCTTTTATTGCACCTTAGTAATTTCACTTGTCTATGAAATTTCAGCTCTATGCCAGGCACATTCACAAAAAATAACATTTTCCTGTTGCTTTTATCGCTTGCTAATGTAAAAATAGACTTCCCTATTGGAAATGTTGATGTAGTGCCATTATATAGAATATAATGCATTAATACAAAATGTGTAACATAACTATACTTAAATTCCAAATGTTACCTGATGAAAGGACAACTGTTGAAACCTTTAATATTAGACGGTTGCCTTAAGCTTCCTAGTCCTCTCACCCATCTGAAGAAAACTCTCTGTCCTTATGGTATAAATAGAGCTGCTGTAAATATGCTTCCTGTGTCCTGTTCCTCTAGGCTAATATTGGGCAGATGGACACAGCCAAGGAGATGTGGAAAATGATCGTTGGAAACCTCGCACTAATTCAGGTACCAGACCCTGCTTACATGTAACCTCACTGTACACACATCAGTCACAGTCAACAGCTGGGGTGTGGATTTTAGATTATTATTTATTTTATTTTTTTAATGGAAATAATCCAGATTTTACATCTTACAGGTTCAGGCCACTGTTGTGGGGTTCCTAGCCTCCATCGCAGCAGTCATTTTTGGCTGGATCCCAGAAGGTCAATTTAAGATAGGTCATGCTGTTCTGCTCTGTGCAAGCAGCGTAGCTACAGCCTTCATCGCTTCCCTGCTGTTAGGTGAGAGGAATGACATGTTTCTGTTTAATACCATACAGTATGAGATGTGGGAGCTGAAATAGCATTGAGAAAGCACTTGACATTTAGCATGTCAGCTGCATGATGTCCAATAATTTCACCTCTTCTGACCTGAATGTCCTCATGTGGATTATTTTGCATTGATTAGCTATATATATCTCATTCCAAAAACAGGCAATCGGCAGCACAGTGTCAAAAAACAATACCAATAACAGCTTAAGGTTCAACTACAATCCTGAACAAAGACAGATGTTTGTCATTTGGAATTGGAAATTAGAAAAACAAACTGTAAAATCCACATTAACTAAACCTCAAAGGAGTTAGTTACTGAGTCAGTGTAGTAATTAGGCCTACACAGGTCACATGAAGGAGATTAGAAGATTAGAATTGTTGAGTCTTTGCATGGTTTGAAATGTTCCTATAGGCATTTACAAATTAAATAACTGATCAGTCACCTTGTTATTTGTGAAATTGTGTTCCCAAACTTTTGGGAAGTGTACCATTTTTTCCCTAAAGAAAAACAGCAGACCTCAGAAGCCAAAAAAGCCCCTTCTCTCATTGTGTACAAATTAGAGACTTTCCTGTGTTTGCTTGAACATCTCAACACCATCACAGCCAATATTTCCTTCAAAACAGGTCTTATCATGATTGGCGTGATCATCGGCTCAAGAAAGGTTGGCATTAACCCGGATAACGTGGCCACACCTATCGCTGCCAGCCTTGGGGACTTGATTACTCTGGCCCTACTATCTGGCATCAGCACAGGACTCTACCAGGAGCTGGGTGAGTGAAGGGTTCTGGGTAATCTAGTACTTTTGGGGTTCATAGGTGGCCTCTAGTGGCAGGAAGTGTTCATGGTTGGAAAGGGAATTAAAGATTTCCAGTTCATGTTTTAGTTCTGGCTTCAACAAATTGTGTAGTGTAGTTCTGTATATATGCAAACTAAGATGTATATGTATAACTAAGATAAGTTTTTTGTTTTCATGCAAGACATACTTGACATACTCTGCATTAGTCATGTACTGTACATGTACCCTGCCTGACCAAAAAAGTCTCAGAAGGGTCAAATCAATTGCCTGAATCAAGCAAAGAAAACAAACAATGAGATTACTGAAATGATTAAAATTGTGTAAAGATCTGTCCACTGTATTATTAAAACCTGGAAGGGTAGTGCTGAACCATCAACTGTGTAGGAGAAATGTGAGGAAATAAAATCTTGAACAGTCATTTGGTCTGATGAGCCCAGATTGAACCAGTTCCAAAGAAGGGATGAGAAGGGATGCACGAACTGATGCACACAGCATGCATAGTGCCTACTGTACAAGCCTCTGGATGCAGTGTTATGATCTGGGGTTGCTTCAATTGGTCAGGTCTACAGTAGGCTACATTACAGTATGTGGCAATAAAATAAGTCAGCTGATGACCTGAATGTGCTAAATGACCTTTGGAGTTTTTCTTCCCTTATGGCATGCCTCAAAATAGGCCTCAGGACTCAAACTAGTGAAAGAAATATAAGTTAACATCTTTGACTTAACAACTCAAACAAACAAACAAATGATCACAAACAAATAAATAACAGAAATATCACAGCAAAAATCCCAGTCTCATTCATTCAGTAGTGACCACACTGTGGTTTTAAATTGTAATCCTGAGGTACTGTGTGCATAAAAAGGCAGGAAAACCTCTATCTTTAGAGTAATTACATGTTTTCACAAATGTTATCCCAAGATTTTGATCCAAGTCTAAACCATCCAGAAGTAAACAGCTTTCATAAAAGGGTGAACCAGCACTTACTCGAAGAGTGTGGGTGCTAAATTATGCCCAGAAGAATTTCCACCAAAGCATTGTTTGTGTTTTGTCTCACCAGGTGTCTGGCTTAAGGTTAATGTTGTGTCATAATTGGGAACAAATTATTGCTTCTCAGGTGCTATTTTTCATGGCTTGTGTAAAAGTAGTTTGATAGTTTGACATTGTATTGAAACAATCTGCATTGTTGATGTTTTTCTTGTCACAGAGTACAATGATTATGCCAATCCATTAGTCTGTGTGTTTTTCGTCGCCTTGACACCGATCTGGATCCTGATCGCTCGGCGAATCCCCTCCACCCGAGAAGTGCTCTACTCAGGCTGGGAGCCTGTGATAATCGCCATGGCGATCAGCAGGTACAATAAAGAGTTACACATAGTACACCTGATCTCTTTCTTGTCAAACAATCTGAAGATTCTAAATTCTAAATGATTTTTCAGTATTGGAGGCCTCATTCTGGATAAAACTGTGTCTAATCCCAACTACGCTGGAATGGCGGTGTTTACTCCGGTCATCAACGGTGAGCATCGTATTAGTTAAATTCAACTTCTTTTTGTATTTTACCCACAAACTTATATACCAAGCTGTATAAACATGGTTTTGAAGTCACAGCTGCTTTAAAACTTATTTCATCTTGCTATATTTAGCTCTCTAAAATGTACATTTCTTTAACAGTAATTGATCCCATGTAAGGTTTTTAACATTTTAACTTAGAATAAATGAAGCTGGGTTATTCAGACCTGAATATTAGACCATAAGGCAAGGTTAATGTTCTGTGTGTTAAACTGATGTAGGTGTGGCTGGTAATCTGGTGGCGGTGCAGGCCAGTCGCATCTCCACATACCTGCACATGAACGGCCTTCCCATCGCAGAGGCGAATCCGACTCCTCAGAAATGTCTCACACCATGCAGCACATTCTTCGGCTCAGGTAACAAAAGCAAGAATATTATCAGTAGCTCTAAACCTGTCGGATAAAACTAGTTAGATGATTTCGAATGACTAGAGTTTGTTGTTTTGGTACGAAAACTGTCATTATTTTCTTTGTTCAGTTTGCACAGTGTTTGCATCTGAAAAAGTGTGGAATTGAATAATATATATCTAGACCTGAGAAAAAAGTACATTATATAGTATCATTTAAAAAATTTAAATATTGTACCTGTACTGTTTCCAGATTTCTAGCAGGACTTAGCACTTGCCCACAGTACCAAAACTACTCAGCAAAACTAACTGCTTTCCTGACAATGATATTACTGTTATTGATTGGCCAGCCAACTTGCCTGACCTGAACCCCTTAGAGAATCAATGGGGTATTGTCAAAAGGAACATGAGAAACACCTGACCCAACCTAGCTGCAAGCCGTAGTCGTCAAAATTAAAACGAAAAATGCTTTAAAATGTTTCATCACATCAACTAACTTTTTCATGATAGTTACAAATTTTTAGATGCACTATATGAATGACATTTAGCATTTAGCAATAAAAAAATCCAAAGGATTTAAAGGACCTAAAGAGGAAATGGTCTCAAGGTATTTCCCTTAAATCCACCTTAAAATGACTGCATGCATAAGAGTGGACACTGTGTGAAACCGTGAAATGATAGACACTATTCCCTTCTCTATTTTCTCCACAGGTGTGAATTCTCGCTCCGCCCGAGTGCTCTTCCTCCTGGTGGCCCCCGGTCATCTTGTTTTCCTGTACACCATCAACTTATTGCGGGCTGGACACACCACTCTCACCTACATCTTCATCGCTGTCTACCTGACCGCTGCCTTACTTCAGGTACATAGTAATTCATCAGTCATACACAGTAGTGTGGTGTGAAAATCATTTATAATTACAGGTTGGTTAAATTTCTGGAAATTTCTTCACAAATAAAATAGAGTTTTAAAATACTATAATGCTTTATTATTATAGTAAACTACTGGTATATTATACTACAATAAAATACTAATATGAATTACAGCTATACTACACCAAATTATAAGACAACTAAAATATTACTAGACAGTAACTAATATTATTAGACAACTGCAATATTATATTATTATACTAATATATTCTAATACTATAATATTACACTAAAATACTATTATAGTATACAGCTATACTATTCAAATTGTATATTATAGAATATATTCTTAAGCAATATCACACCAGACGGAATGATGTTATGCTGAATATCAGCATGGCTGTGGTGCATGATGTACAAGGGCGCAGACCGAGTACTGAAAATATCACGGCAATGCTTTAGCATAACAGCAGGTTTAGCATAATCTGCCCTATGATATGGCTTTTATCCAACTGTTCTATAACAATTATTTACTATCAAAAGATTATGATTTGTTTGTCTATTTAACCAGTTAGGTTACCCTCAACCAAGGGTTAAAAAGGATTTCCGATTCAGCCTTGTGTTAGAAGCTAGTTAGCTTTGTAGTTTACTTTAGCATAGATAAAACAACATGGACAGTTCAGATGCAATTCAGAACAAGTCAGAAGCAGTTAGTAAGGAGCCGTGTGAAGATCTGTGTTTATAATGGAAGTCTAGCATTTCAGACATGAAGCAGGCAGACTGATCATGACTCTGGCATACTGAGAAAAGTTTCCACCTTGATGACATCCAAGCACTAGGGAAACGCTGGGATAAGTGCATTAGTGTAGCAGGGGATTATATAAAGAAATAGAGGGAGTTTAACTCTTATAAATGTGTTCTGTTATACTGCACAAATGTCAGAATTAAAAGTCTCAGGTCAACTTGAAGACCACTTCAATTATACTATACTAATATAATGCAATACCATGGTATTATACTACAGTAAACTGCAGTGGGATGGCTCTGGCAATAATAGTATATTGCAAATGTTTTAACTTGTATTTATGAACATATCTCATGTCATTGTACAGTATATGGTAGAACCTTGGATTGCGAGTACCTTGGTCTGTGAGTGATACGCAAGATGAGTAGAAATTATAAATACGAACAGTAGGGATGCACCGATACCGGTATCGGGTATCGGCCTCGATACCACATTTTTTAAAGTACTCGTACTCGTTAAAAG
>JAQMYK010118300.1:0-13210 GCA_030014345.1 Clarias buthupogon | reverse complement strand
GGGGGGCTTTTCTGCAAGTTTCTGTAAGTGAATTAATGTCTAAAACAACCTGGTGAAAAAAAACTGAATCTATACACACCTGAAATTAAAGCATTTACAGGCCACAATACTTGCCAGAGGGAGTGTATATGTACTGACCATGCAGGGTGCAAGAACTTTTGATTGTTATTTTGAAACTATTACAGATTGAAAATATTGAAGAAACTTTTTTTTTCTCTTTACCTTCATACCTCTTGGAAATCTGGTCATCTTTCACCCAGTTAGTTATTCACAGAAACATTTTAACCAGGGTGCACAAACTTTTGAATGTGATTGTACATATGCCATTATGTTATACATCTTCTCTGTAAAATGTGTGAGTGGGTAAATATTCATCTCCTCATTATTTTTTTTTTAAGGGTAACGTGATGTAGCAGGAGAGCTCCAGAGGTACAGAGGTGAGAAGCTGTTTACAGGAGAAACTACAGAGCTGGGCTTTAAAGAAAAATGACCAGCCGTGTTTGGAGCTTGTACTAAGACAAGCTAGAGACTCAGCAGACATGAAAAAAGATTTCCTAATTTGCTAAGGCAAGAATTCATCATTTTAACTGTGCTAAAAACGACAAACCCATCACCCTGGACACCAGCCTCACTGTGAAGCATGGTGGTGGTGGCAGAAGGATAAGAGCTAATCAAGGTTTCTCAGATCCCTTCCCAGTGCATTTTAACATTGTGTGATATTTTTTGTACATCTAATCACAGTTGAGTGAATTTCAGTTGGGCTAAAATATGTAAAAAATAAATAAATAAATAAAAATAATAAATAAATAAATAAATAAATAAAAAGGTTTGATGGTGGTGAGGTGGTACATTTTGTAAGGTGTGGAAAGAGAGGCTGGTGAGGGAACGACTGTTAAGAGCTGCTACAACATAAGCAAGAACAGGAACTAATTTATTTCATAAAGTGAAATTCTAAAACGTTAGCATGAAGGTAAAGAAGGAGCAGGTACCTGGTGACGGCTCTGTGTTTGTGGATGCAGTCTTTGGAATGAGCCCAGAGCAGGTAGGTCTACAAGCATAAGGAGAACTCTGAACACACTTTTTTTAATAGAATAGAAAATATATTTCTTATATAGAAGCTAATATATAACATTTTTAGTTTAATATAATATAATGAGAATAAAACACGGAATTCTGTTAAATACTGTTTCTGTTAATCACTAAGCAATGGTGTGGTGTGATGAAGCAGAGCTGCTGTTACCATGGCAACCAGCATGAATTTTATTCAAAATCAAGACTAAGAGCACTGTGAGAAATTTGAAGCAAATCTTTAGAAATGATAAGCATTGTAGGATTAGAAAGATTACATTCAGTTTTATCACTTATTCACATTGTTTTTAAAGTAAAGTTGCCTTTAAGACAATGTCCATTGTTAAAAGCGCTATATAAATAAAATTGAATTGAATTGAATTGAATTTAAAAGAATTTTTTATAAAATTTAAAGCATAGCTAATTTATCAGATAAAGTTATTTTCAGGAGGAGTGTGTGTGTGTGTGTGTGTGTGTGTGTGTGTGTGTGTGTGTGTGTGTGTGTGTGAAGGGGCATGGTGTCAAATTATGCGCGCACACACACAACAGCATGCTGACCCAGGGAGAGAGAGAAAAGAGATCTTTAACCTCTCTAATGAGACTTTCTTTTGCTTTACACACATGCACACACGAGTTATAAAACAGTATATAAACAGTACAAAATAAAAAATAAACAGTACAAGATAAAATATATTTTACACACACACGTGGTCACAGTGTTACAGTAAACAGTACACGTGTGCACGGATGTTGATTATACCAGTAAGAGACGCGCACTAAGACTCAGCATTAGAGACAATTACCCACAATTCCACAGCACAAGAGAGAGAAAAACCGTTGGCTCAGTTGTGATCACGTGACGCTCGGCATCAAAACAAGAAGCGCATGCATGATACATGATACTCGGTGCTCGTAAACCAAGACTTGTTCGTTTTCCAAGTCACACTTTATTAAAAATCTTTGCTCGTCTTGTGGAACACTCGCAAACCGTGTTACTCGTAATCCGAGGTTTCCGAGGTTCCAGTAATGTTTATAGTAAATGTTTATGAAGTTGTTCACCTGCAGGATGAGGAATGGAGTCTGGAAGAAAGGCTGAAGCACTTTAGCTGATGACTGACATTTTACCATCATGCAGTTGTACGCCATCATGAACACACACAGCAACAGACTGAATCCTGCGAACAGCATGAGGACCACTGACACACACACACACACACACAGAGTTAAGGTATTGCTGTATTGTCGTGTAAAGACATCCTAATTTTCACTTTTCACCTGGGAAAACCTTCATGAGCACCTCCATAGGAATTCTGTCAGCTTGATCACTGAACTGAAACTGTTCCACAGGTTTACTGTACGTTTTAAGATAAAAATACATTTAAAAAAAGATTCGAACCTTGCTGCACTTAAAGTGAATATGCTAAACACATCAGGAGCCAGTTCAAAAATAAATGCAACAAAACAAATAGTTTTAAGTTAGAAAGTATATTATAAGGATATTATAAAGAATGTAGGTTTGTTATTCTCTGTAACATCTGTACCACCACAAACCAGGGAGATAAGGTCGGGGTCACCGGATTACTGAACCGCAACCCTGTCTCCCCCTAGTGTGTCTACGTCGGTATGTCCTTCCTTTACTAATAATGTGCACCTGTGTCTTTCCCTGTGTGTCAGTATAAAAGCCAGTCGAACCCGTAGTGTTTTGTCCGTTCACTGTTTGTCACCACATGAGATTGCTGCTAGACTGCTCCTCCAATCTGTCTCCTTGTTTTCTCCTCCAGAACTGATCTAGTCTACCAGGTCGGGGTAAGGCCGGAAATGCCGGCGTCTGCTCTCGGAGTCTGAACCTCTTCCTCCGAAAGTCGTCTTTAGAGACATTTGTTGTTTTGTTTAAAATCACTTGCTTAAGAGTCTGATTGTGAATATATACCCGATTACTACAGAGGAGACCTGAGCAGCAAGTCCTAAGTTTGCACTTGTTTTCATATGTTTGAAATCAGTTTGAAGCAACATTCCAAATAAACTGTGGCTGTGATTTTCAACCTGCATTCTTTGCGTCCTTTGCATACCTCGCAGACATGACATTCTCATACTTGAGCAGATATTATGTTACAATTGAGTTATAGTCTATACTTTCTTCTGTACATGGTCTAATGTATTTCCAGAAATTCTTTAATTCTGCAACAATGTGACAATGACCACTTTTAAAAGCACAATACACAAATAAAAGATAATACAGGGTTAATACTGATAAAAGTTGAATAACTAATTCAGGGCCAAAATAAATGTAAACGGAAGCATAATAAAACAAAAACTGACCTTGTGCTTATATTCATTCGTTTTCTGTACCGCTTTATCCTGTATTTCGGGTCGCGGGGACCTGGAGCCTATCCCAGGAGACTTAGGGCACGAGGCAGGGTACACCCTGGACAGGGTCTTGTGCTTATATATTTCTTTTTAAAATAGGATGTTAAAAAGTGCAGAGCAAGTAGCATTCATGATACAACACACCAAACCACACCTCCCCTGCAGAATTAAAGTGGAACACACCCGACAGTAGCTTAGGGAGGAGGCTACTGTAAATATGGGGAAGAGTGGGGATGTACTGTATGAGATGTTACAGTGTTCACGTTAACCAGGACGACCATAATTCTAGGCAACAGTGTGTGTTTGGAGTATTAGTCAATGTCGAGTGTTAGACTTTCTAGTGGTGGGTGAGAGAGATACAGGATCATGCAGACATTTGATGCATCTGAGCGGAAGATAAAATGATGTTACTGATGGAGATGGGGTATAAACATGGGATTCTCCAACAGTCTGAGGAAGCACAGTGCAACCCTGAACATCTACACGCCACATAAATTCCACCCATTTAAAGATGAAAAACGTGCAGAAAAACACACAGAAACACACACACTTATGAACCATGCTTACTGCTAATGTACTACTGATGAGGCATTTGTGCTTTAATAAAGAGCTTTGACATCACCAGGAAGAACACAAGACTAGTACAGGATGAGGGATCAAAAAAATGTTATCACTATGAAAATCTTTTCTTGGTATTTGTTTCTAAACACTAGATTCTCTTCTGCTCCAGCAATATGTACACACGAGTAACTTGAAAAGCCAGTTTCCCCCAGGAGTCATGTTCAGATTTTAATCACATTTCTTTATGATTTCACTGGAGAATACTATAAAGTGTCATGTATGGGGCATTTAAATTCCATAATATTTTGATCTGCAGACCACTAACAATGTTATCGTAATTGCATTAACAAATGACAGAACAGATATTTAACTCTGCATTCTGTTTAATTCAGGTCTGTTTTATTTATTTGTAGATTTGCATATTTACAGAAATCCAGGTGCTCATTTGAATCCTAAATGAACAAGCCGGAGGTGACGGGGATAACTACAGAAGATTAGACGACCTGGGCTGACCTATGAACTGATCTTCTAGATGTGGTTATGAATAAATAAGCAAGTATGAGTAGGTATTAAATAGAATTAGCTAATCAGATTTATTGGCATTATTATTTGCATGGTTAATGCTAGCTAAAGAACTAGAACTCATTATGTTCATTTTAATTCTACACCAGATGTCTGTGTGTCACAAAACAAATAAAAATTTTATTTGTCACATACACAGTACGATATGAAGTGAAAAGCTTATACGACACCCGTGATCTTTAATTTTTTCTTTTTCTTCTTCAAATTTCCCCAACATTACTCAACCTACAGTACCTGTCCAAGTGTTGTTTATGTTTCCAAACTATTTCAAGTGTTTATAATCAAACCATAAGAATGACATGAAAAAAGAAAGAATCCAGCAGGGGCCAAAAGTTTTGCGAATGACACAAATATATTTTTTTTTTTACAAATGTCAGATGTTACTATGGTATACTGCCCAGATAGCACTACTTTGTTGGCAACATTTTCGTAACCTTTTGTCAGTGCTCCGTCGTCAGGCCAACCTACAGTATCTTTGGTCCCACCAATGAGCCAACGTTGGTCCAACAGCACAGTGCTATCTGGGTGAAGTATAATTACAAGCATTTCATAAGTGTCAAAGGCTTTTATTGAAAATTGCATTAAGTTTATGCTAAGAGTCTGCAATTCACTCTGTCATGCGGTCAATCAACTTCTGTTCCACACCCTGACTGATGTCGCAGCCCATTCTTATATAATCAACGCTTGGAGTTTGTCAGAATTTGTGTGTATGAAGGTAAACG
Organism: Clarias buthupogon; assembly: GCA_030014345.1. Taxonomy (NCBI): domain Eukaryota; kingdom Metazoa; phylum Chordata; class Actinopteri; order Siluriformes; family Clariidae; genus Clarias; species Clarias buthupogon. Next base: position 7,910 of record JAQMYK010118300.1, on the reverse strand, counting down.
CTACCATCAGTCCTGTGTCATGCCAACAGCATCCAGAGATCATTCATGTGTGGGGTTATTAACAGATCTCTGGCCTGTAACTCGTAATGATTCGTCCCAATTGTGAGTGACTCGCATCACATGATCACATATTCTTCTCTGTGCCATACATTTTATACACACTGTGTAAAATGTGCTTTCTCATTGTTTAAAATATTGTATCTATTATAGCTCGATGTCACTGAGTATATTAGTTGATTTTTTATTTTTATTTACCTTTATTTAACCAGGCAAGACAGATTCAGAACAGGTTTCTTATTTACAACTGTGGCCTGGCAAAGGCTGAGCCTTTTGGGGGACAGTCAACTAGTTATGCACACTTTACATCCGCTTTACATGTTCTTTATGATGTTAAACTTTCAATGAACAGTGGTCAGCCAGGTGAGTCCTATAATCCTGACATCACATCGAGGCCCCAACTACAACTACACCGCCTGGCCCCAAAAAAAACACACACTCCAAGATTTCACTAGCCATCTTTTATTATGAAGCACAGTGTGGTGGGGAAACTCCATAGATGTGATAACCTGGTGATTCAGTACATTCAGGTGGTCAGCTGACTTAACCACATAAAGTTGCTGAGTCTCGACCTGAGTAACGGATCAACCCCAGATCATAACACTGTCTCCAGAGGACTTGTACAGTGGACACTATGCATGATGGAGCATCGCTTCATGAGCTTCCCTTCTTACCCTGACACGCCCATTACTCTGGAATAGGATCAATCTGGACTCATCAGGTCAAATGACCTTTTTCAATTACTTCAAAGTCCAGTGTTTATACTCCCTAGCAAACTGAAGTGTTTTTTCTGATGAGTCTCACTAACAAGTGGTTTTCTTATGGACACACAGCTGTTTAGTCCCAATCCTGTGTGTATGGCAGGGCGACAATAAGTCTTTTTTTCCCCAGACATGTTCTCTTTTTGGAACTAAAAAATTGCATCCAGCCAGGTGGACTTGTGGAAATTTCTTCTTCAGAGCTACTGAAGATTGCACAGTTTTGGTTTGCTATTCCTTCTCACAATGCAAATATCGAGAGAGTTTTTTTTCACTCCTGCAAAGGAAAGGAATCACTTATCTGTTGAGTCACTGAAGGGGCTTCTGTGCACACAGTACAACTTTCAACACATGTTGTGCAAAGACTTTCATGAATGCTTGATTGATAATCAGAGACTATTGGGGAAGATTCTTCAGGGAAGTATACCCGAGAACATCTGGAAGACTGAAATAATTTTTGACTGAAATAGTGGATCATTTTTTTCTTTTCTTTTTTACAATTGATTTTTTTCCCATTAACATATAGCATTAAAAAGAAACAGTGTCAAATGTCAAACAGAAAAGGCGTTAAATGTTAAAGGGTATTTTTTAAGCTATTCTATTGATGGCCAACAGCAGCATAACGACAGTTGTTACTTTATGTATTAAAGTTCACTAACAAAGTTTCATAATTGTGAACACATTTGTCTATTATTTATCCTGATTCTTCCACCCACAGTGGGTGTCCGTCTGCCTCCTGCCCCCATTTTTCTTTTTGAAAACTAAAATATGGTCACCATAGTGTATGGAAATGCTCTTACTTTCACTGTTAATATTCCTTGCTTGTTACAGGCCAATATTTTGTCCCTTCAAAATGGTGACCAGGTAGTGTGTGTACTGTATGGTACAGAATCGTGGATAATCAGTTAGAAAATAGTAACTAGCAGGAACTTTGCAACTAGCAGGTATGTTAGACATTTTGTTCTATTGAGAAAGAACACTGTTTTTATAATTTGTTGCTTATGTGAAATGTGTTTAAATTATAAAATGACTCTTGTTCTAGCACAGATTGGCACAGTTAATCTAATCCCATGTTTGAATATTTTTTAATGAATATTATTAAAACTTTAACATGTATTCACAAGTCAATTTTAAGTTATTTGCAGCAAATGATGCTAATGTAATGACTTGGAAAGAAAGTGAAGAATGACCAGAAAGTAAATAAAATCACTCAGCTTTTTGTGAAATCTTGTAATTAACCTTTATAAGTTACAGTGTGATATAATTTATTTACTTACAGAGGACTGTAGTACCCCCCGCGTGATGATCAGTGTGTGGAGCTGCTCCAGGCCGCCGTCGTGTCCACAGCAGGTACCACATCATCCACACCACACTGAGCCCCATCAGCAGCAGGAGAAACACCCCAGGCTTATCATGAGGACGTCCATCTGCGTTTAAAGTGTTGCCGGCAACCAGCGCGGCTCCCAGCAGCACTACGTTGATCCCAAAGAGTCCAGAAATAAGTCTACGTCCTGTGGGAACCCACAGAACCACAGCCTGCTCAGAATCACTGCCCTCTTCATCCTCCAATTGTCTGGTATTCTTCAGTTCATTGTCGGAGTCCAGCTCCAGCTCCTCTGTTTCTCTAGTTTCAGCCTGCATTCCTCCGTGGTGTCTGTATCTCCCTATCTGTATTTATATTTATCCATAGAAAGGAGGGCAAAATATGTCTTCCTTCTTAGTAGAGACGGGAAAAAGTGTGTGCGTGGGTGTGGTGAGTCACAGTATTCTCAAACTGGGCGTGTCTGTGGCTCAGAGGGCTAAGGCACTGAGTTACCGACCGGAAGATCGGCGGTTCGATCCCCAGCTCCACCAGGTTGCCACTGTTGGGCCCTTGAGCGAGGCCCTTAACCCTAACTGCTCCAGGGGCGCCGTATCATGGCTGACCCTGCGCTCTGACCCCAGTTACGCTGGGATATGTGAAGAAGGAATTTCACTGTGCTGTAATGTACTGTATGTGTGACAAATAAAGGCTTAACTTAAACTTTAACTTAACTCTGTGCTGAAAGGTAAATATTCCACTCTGATCTGCAGAGTTGGACTGAAATGTTCCATACAGCAGCCTCGGTGTCCCTGTCTCAAGTCCAAGCGCGTTAAAGGTCTAGACGTACAGTATGTGGAGCTCCACAGTGAACAAACGGTATCTTATCAGAAAGTCAATGTTTAATGACTTATTCACCTTGTGGAAGTCAAACAGCACAAAAGGATTAATGTACTGTAATAAGCGTTAAAGGAAACCACCTACTATGATTTTTATTTAACATGTTAAAGCTTCAGCTGAATGACATTGGTTCTTAAAATTGCTTCGATCCATTTCTCCCCTGAAATGCATTATGGAAGTAAATTTATTTAGCCAAGCATAATGCAGAAAACAGAGCCTTTATGAAATGAGTGGGGAACAAAATACTGCTCGTTTTTCTCTCCCACCCATTTCTCAGGGTTTTCAGTATGTTGGGATGCGAGATTATTAATACATAATGGCTTCATAAATGTTTATAAGAGATAAATAGAAGCAAAACTAGCTAGCATTGATATAAAAGAAAATTTTTTTATATTTTATTGTTATATAATATACATTGTTTAATTTCCTTTTTTGGTTTGTTTGTTTTCCTTTAAACCTAATCTCTGGACTATGTCCTACCAGCATGAAGATGAGTCATCTCACAGTGAGACCACATTATCCAGATGCACACAGTTAGCACTGAACATTAACTAACACACTTGGCAATACAACTAACCAAAACAACTTTAGTTCTTAATAAATCGATAAACTAGTCATTTTCATCTACACCGCTTATCCTGTGTACGGGATCATGCGGGACGTGGAGGATGCCAATCCATTGCACACACACACATCTGACAATTTTGGAACACCGATTAACCTTATCTACATGTCTTTGAAATGTGGGAGAAAACCTGAGTACCCCAAAGAAACCCATCAAGCACGGGGAGAACATGCAAACTCCATGCACACAGATGGGAATTCGAACCCGGACCCTGGAGGTGCAAGACTCTAGTGCTATCCACTATGCCACTGTGCCACCTCTAATCATGTTCTTCTCTTTATATTACTAACTTCTCTGGTACCTTCTCTGGACTATTGACTTGTAAAAAAGCTCCTGCTGATATTTTCTCAATCCGTCATCGCCAGTGTGCAGTAGTGTGCTAGGGAGGTAGCCTCAGAAGCAGGGGACCCATGCACTTGCACAAGATGTTCAAGAGAGCTGGTTCGGTGGTTTGTTTGGAGCTGGACTCCCTCGAGGAAGTGGTGGAGGGGAGAAGACTAAACAAAATGCTGTCTATCATAGCGAACCCTGACCATCTATACTGCACATGTTCAGTGGAAGACTTCTACCACAAAGCTGATCAACTGACTGACTCAGGAAATCCTTTGTCCCCAAAGCTATTTGGCTCTTTAACACCTCACTACAGAGGCAAAGGCTTGTCTGCTATATATGTCACAGTGTTACACACATAACTCTCTCATCTGTTAGATCTCCTCAGTTCCTCTCACTAGTACAAATTTTGCCATTAGAAAAAAAACTCAGTTTCATTGTCATTTTCATGCTGTCCTTTGCTTAAGTAATATTTTTTGCACTATTGTTTGCTGCACATAAAACTGCACATCAAGCCTGCACTGCAATTAACTTCATTTCACTTAGTATTTCATTTTTTTTTCCTCGTAATTCATATGCTTCTTACTGTATGTATCTTGTAGTTTTGGTTTGTTTGTTCTTAGCATTGCACCAGTAATGTCTGGTCAGTTCTCAAATTACTTTGTGTCTACTGACTGTATGTAAGATATACAGTGTACAATCACACCTACAACCAGATGTGTTACTGCCTGTATTGCTGCTGCATATCTAGATTTTGGATCAGAAAGTATCTATCTACATGTCCATAAATATTTCAATCTATTCCTCACAATTACTAGCCTGAAACTTTATCCTGCTCCAGTGTACAATACAAGCTACTGCTGTTGCCCAAGTTAAGCAGACCAACTTAATAAATAATAAATACAAGAAAATAGCTTTTAAATAAGAACACTTACAGCTTCAGGATATGAAGCCATGCCAGAATATTGTAGGCCAGTCTTGAGTTTCAGACTTAAAGCTAATCCAGTGAACAATAGTCTACCAAACAAAGGTCTGATGTGAAATCTTTAGTGCACAATGTAAAAAAAAAACCGTTTCCACCATAAATACTCTTTTGCCATTTCCTCAGAAGTGTCCTGCCTTTCATGGACTGTAAAATAAATACAGAAAAGATAGACACTCACTCACTCATCATCTATACCGCTTTATTGTGTATACAGGGTAGCGAGGGGCCTAGAGCCTATCCCAGGAGACTTAGGGCACGAGGCGAGGTACACCCTGAATAAGGTACCCACTCACATGCTTATTCACACACTATGGGCAATTTGGGAACGCCATTTATCCTAATTTGCACGTCTGTGGGACGAAACTGGAGTACCCAATGGAAACCCACCAAGAACAGGGAGAACATGCAAATTCTATGCACACAGACCCCAAGGAGGGAATCAAACTCAGACCCTGGAGGTGCGAGGCGTTGGTGCCAATCACTAAGCCACCGTGCCACCACCAGAAAAGACACTGTATAATGGAATTAATAACATCAACAAAGTGATAATATGACTTCGAACATCCCCAAGTGTTTTTCTGTAATATAAAATTCCTTCAATACCACAAATCATAAATTGGACACTGGAGACTCCTTCCATACAGGTTACAGAAACATCTTACAGAAAATGTCTATTTTTGCTGTACACATCTGTAATTGAGCTGTTCCCATAGAAATGATAATACACCAAAGTGAGCATGTTAATACAAACCTGAACTACTATTAGAGCTGTTTTGCAGAATTCAACACCCTCTATCTAATCACAATCTAGAATCAGAATTCAGCAGCTGAGGAAAACTCAGTTTACACTAAACAAACCTGTATGTGCATTACATACTGAGTGAATTATTGTACCTTATTGTCCAATAGGAAGCTGTCTGAGAATCAACCAATTACGTGCCCTGACTAACGTCCCAGCATCCCACTGCTGCCATGACGACGCCCTCATCCTCCTCCTTCTGCTTCTTCATTTCATCGTACGCTCTTCACCAGACAAATCTCTGGACTTTAATCCCGCTTTCAGTTTGTTACAAAATGAACAACAGATATCACCGAGCGGCGCGAGACGGTCATGTGACCATACTGAAGGAAGCCACCAGGAAAGAGCTGAATGCTGAGGATGAGGACGGTATGACCCCGGTGCTCTGGGCGGCTCATCACGGCAACCTGGAGGCTCTGAGGGTGATGCTGGGACGAGGGTGAGTGTTTCATCACCAACCAAAACCAACATTCCATCATCAAGCAGGATTTCAAAAAAGATAATTATTATAAATAATATAAATAGATTAATAATATATTAATATTAAAGTATATAATAAGTGGTTAAAATATATTAAATGTATCATTGTCTACATAATTGTAATATATTATGGATTTTTTTTCCATACATAAAACATTGTAAAATTTAGGGAGCAACTGAACATTTAGTATATCTCTCATTTACGTAGATGAACTGGATAGTAGTAAAAAGTCCACCATCATCTGCGCAAATGAAATGCGCAAAAAAAAAAAAAAAAAGCACTTTTCCTGCCCAACTGAAGGACATTTATGAATAAAGTAAGTGGTATCACTTTTATATACTTCTATACTAAAATATAATGAATGTTATATGAAATGCAGAATTAAGAGTATATCCAGGAAATAATATTACATTTAAGTACATTTAATTTCACTGAAATTAGACATTTAGGTAAAAATTGTTTATCGTTTTATATTTTCTTGTGTCGATTTTTCTCTAAAATAAACAAATTCATTCATGCCTTATTTTTTTGTTCACCGTCTATTATTATTAGTAGTAGTAGTAGTAGCTGTTTTGTCATTACCATCCTCTCTAAATTGCAGTAAATTTCTGTTTGGCCACAAAACAGAAAGTTGCATAATGTGTATAATACATCAGCTGGTGTTTATAGAGGTGTGTGTGTGTGTGTGTGTGTGTGTGTGTGTGTGTGTGTGTGTGTGTCTGTGTGTGTGTGTGTCGGGTATTAAGGAACAGAGTTACTAGTATTTGCATTTTAATAGTGCTGTTAGAAGAAAAGGTCAATGAGGTACAACATGTCAAGTGTGTAATGTAGTCTATTCGCTTCTCGTCACACAGGCCAACATTTATCACACACACGCGCGCGCACACACAAATAGATACGTTCTTAAAGGCAAAATCTAAAAATATCATCCACAAATATCATTCATAAATTATGAAGTTCAAGGGCAACTTTAAACCAGATGAACATCATGACATTTTGCAAACATGTGTAGTTTACAGTCAAATAAAGAAATCCACAGAGATAAAGCAGTAAATAAATGATTGGTCCAGGGTTCAATTATCAGCAGTGAAATGTTGACGAGGTTTCAGGGTTTTTTATTCAGAGGATTATGCAGTACAGAGTGACAGAATCTTTTCTTCAGCACAAAATAGGCAACATGATGAACTGAATTACATACTGTATATGTATACATTCTCACAATCTGTGAAAAACATTCATGTAGAGATCTTTATGGCTTTTAGAATTTAGAATGTGTTCAAAAGTGGTGACTGTTACCGTGACAATCTGATCTACAGCTCTGTTTTATTGAACATTTCCAATCGCAGGTTGCGGGTTTGATAAAGCAGCATGTGTAGAGCTGTAGTAAAGGAAATGAGCTTGTCATTAAGATTTGAACAGGAGAAGGTCATTAGGTAATAAAACTCTTTATTAATCCTATCCTTATCTCTGGTGGAGGATATTAGTGAAAGAAAATGAGAGAGAGAGAGACTTTAGAGTGTGTGTTACATATAAATAATATGTTGTGAGGAAAAAGTATGTGAGCATTAGTATGGGTCCAAATTTGTGTGTGTGTGTGAGTGTGTGTGAGAGTGTGTGTGTGTGTGTGTGTGTGTGTGTGTGTGTGTGTGTGTGTGTGTGTGTGTGTGTGTGTGTG
>JAQMYK010118208.1:0-13247 GCA_030014345.1 Clarias buthupogon | reverse complement strand
AATGTTTGAGCCAACAAAAACTAACAATTCTAGTGTTTCATTCATGTCGAAACAGAAGACTCTTTTTTTAAGAAGATTTATTATTTCTTCTTCAGTTAGCACGTCATCCTGATCAGGTACGGGGTCTGTCTCTGACAATGTGGCTGTTGTATGGCATTTTTAGCTTGTAAATGACAACACCCCCTGGTTCAAGAATGCTGAAAGGTCAAATAAAACAGGCTAGATTCTTGCACAATAATTCCACATAAATATCTTTAAGGAAACCACACTTGATTACCTGGGTCTTATATTGGTGTCTCGACTCGACTCTCTACACGTCAGCTGTTTTTGCATGGTTTGGGAGGCTCGCTCCACCTGTGGGAGTGCTTGTTCCCATATCTGTCTGCTCATCAGGAAAATCTGTCCACAGCAGCTACATATGTGGGGATTGCTGTCCATGGAAAGGATGGTATCTGGTAGAACAGGACACATTAAAAAAAAGTGTGTGCTTGGTTAATGAGTGCCTGAGAGCCTGAGTGAGCTTCAACCAAGAGAAAAATTTGATCCAGTCCTTTTGGTTGCCTGTGAGGAATGATTTTATGAATCGCCTCATCTTTTTATTTTGTTAAAAAATAGGAGATTTGTGATGACCAGCTAGTGCCATTAAACAATAGAATTTAAAAGAAAGTAAAGCATAGATATGGTTTGCACTCTTATACTAGTACAATTCAAACAACAAATTTCTAGTGATCCATGAAGAATGAGTAGTCTCGAAGCATGATTCCTTCATTTTCTACTTGCCGCGTATGCACAAAGCTTCGCAAAAGCTCTGTAGGTTATGTACAGGAAACAGAAATAAGTAGTTACCTTCGAGTCTTTTGGTCCAAAGCGTTCGTTCCTTTGTCATGTGACTCCCATAGACGCTATGCAGTGTAGTGCACAGAAAAACAGAATTGACCGGTTCTTCTCAATGAGTCTTCTAGTCCTAGTCATTCGTTCTTAGGTCACGTGACTACCATAGACGCTATGCAGTTCATTAGATTCAATAGAACAAACAACTCAGACCAGAAGATGAGTGGTGAGAGGTGAGTTGCATTGTAATATTTTCATTACTGGAACTAGAGCCAACACATACACATTTGTGTATGTATACGTGTTAGGATCTGTTTATTGACAATGTAACATTTTATTTTATTTCTGAACAAAAGAACGAAATAAACTAAATGACTAAAAAAAAAAGATTTGTTCGTTTTGGTGAATGAGATTCAAAGAACCGAGTCACTAAAATGATTCAAACCTCCAATCACTACACATTACTAGTAAACTGGAAAGTCAGATACAGAATCAGAAAGGGAGAGGTTAGTAGTGTGAATCTTGTGTGCCCCTGTGGATTCCACTAGTTCTAAATTTGGTTTGGTTTAAACACTGCTGACCCTTATGCAATATTTTCAACAGTTTGCATAATAAAAAACAGGCTATTAATTGAAATTGGGTGACAGAGAATGATTAAATTAAGTCAGCTTTAAACTTTTGCTTTCTGTACACACAAACCTTTATTCTCTATTCTATTTTCTGCTCTCCCAGTTCCTTTTTGCTGTGAATATTGATTAAAGACCACAGGGCTAACTGTAATGCTGTACATTTGCCCTCTAACGAGTCTGGAATGTATGTTTTGCATGTGAAACAATATGGCTCAGAGTACAGCTGCATGCAGGCACTGCTACACCAAGTTGTGCAAATTCTAAAGCTGACATTAAAGCTACAGTATGCAACTTTTGCTAGCATGAGACTGTCAAATCATTCCACTCCAAGCCACCTACTGTATATGAATTGTCTTTTTCATTTTTTACTTCTTTTCACTTTTTCTACCTTTTTTTGCCTGCCCATAGTGATGTCTGAAGCCTTATTGTATTGAGAGCAGTAAAACTAACATATATTCAGATATGGAACACTGAAGTATTTGACAGTATATTTCTAAGTAAAGATTTTATATGTAAGATTTATTCATTTAATCTAAGTATAAATAAATTAATTATAAATTAATACAAATTTTATTTGTCACATACACAATAATACACAGTATGGAATACTGTGAAATTTTATTAGAGATATATTACATAAGAATAGGAATAAAAAAATATGAATCAGAATAAAATGTTTTCAAAATACAAAAGTCAATCCTATTAATATGTGCAAGTGAAAATATAAAGTGGCAGTGGCTGGCAGCAGCAGTTATGATTGTCAGATATGAAGACAAAGTTAGGCCATGATTGTTACTGGAAGAGAGCAGTGCAAACAGGGTGAGCAGTTGTGTCGAAATGGGGGGAGGGATAACCTATATGTGAACATGAGATTAGTTGTCTGTGTTCAGAGCCCTAATATCCTGCAGGAAGAAGCTCCTCCTCATTTTCTCTGTGTTGGCCTTCAGGAAGCCGGAAGCACTTCCCTGATCACACCAGAGAGTCCAATGGGTGGGGTGGCTGAGATCCTTCACTATCTTCTTGGCCTTGGGCCAGCACTGCTTCTGCTTTAGAGTGCAGTTCAGGGAGCTCTGTGTGGATGATATGCTTACCCTCTGTAGAGCTCGTCTGTCCTGCATAATGCTATTACCAAATCAGGTTGTTATATTTACCGTCAGGATGTTCTCAACGGTGCAGGCTTAATATAGAATATAGAATATTTGTTCTAAGAAAAATGAAAAAGGTTGCATACAGAAGATTTAAATTCACTGCTATGCCATCCTGTCCATGGGATTAATTTGTCCACTGTGTACCATTTGTAACCCATGCTGAATTAATTTAACTTTGCATAAAATATAAATTTTCAAATCGATAGAAGATATTCCTTTAAAATCAAACCTATAAAGAAATCTGAAAGCAGATTCTGATGAGCCTAAAGGGTTCACCTACCAAAAATGTCATAATTAATTAAATTGATATGCATAAAAACAGCTGATTGAGCTAAGCAATATTTTCTATTGACCCATACATAATACTAAAGAATACATAAAGATTATGATCTAACTGTATGACATAAAACATATTGCACACTGTACACATCTCTACTCTAGACTCTAGAAAAGGAAGGGGCAAGGATGACTTGGCGCTACGCTCAGATCAGTCTAATACACTGTCCAAGTATCCTATTTAAAGGGACAGCAACCTTTTAAACAAAAATATGCCTTAAACTACAATCATAGCCAATTTACAGTCAGAATGACCAGCAATCATTGATATAGGTGGGAAATACATGCTGAGGACTACAATGTCTTGCAACCTACTTCATCTATGGAAAATCTGTAAGCACAAATCAGCCTACAGCCGCAGGGAAAGCGGAGTACCGTCATGCACCGACAACAAGCAAACTCAACTCAACCCAAGGGGGTGCAAGGCGGCATCTCTAACACATTAAACCACCAAGTCACATTCAAACTAATTTTCTTTAGGAAATGGTCAGATTTACGCCAGAAAGCAAAGTCTACACCAGTCTACATTTCCTAACATCTGAAGCTGGCTTTAAATAACAAATTATTACGCATGGTTAACCTTGAATAGTAGTTATGAAGAGAGGGGATATAGAACAATTTAAATAATGAATTATATTTCTAAGATTTCAGAGCAGTATTTAAGATTTCCTTCATGTTTCAACAGATTGAATAAATGTTATAAAATAATTTTTCACTATGACCATTACACTGAAAACTGTCCTTCTTTTGAGGTCTGAGGCTAAATTAACAGCTTAATTTTATATTTAAAAAGTTAATAAAAATGTAATATTCTTAGCTAAAAATTTTGACAATGAAGGAAAAAAATGTGTATTTTATTTTATTTTTTGTATTTGTATTTTTTTCCAATCTGGAAACAAAAAATAGAAGTGATTTTTTTCTTTAAAGAAAAAATTCCAGGAGAATTAGGGGACAAGGCGCTGGACGGGATACCAATCCATTACAGGCCACACACAAAACGAGCAATTTGACAATGGCAGTTAGCCTAGTTTGCATGTCTTTGGACTGTGAGAGGAAACTGGAGGACCTGGAAGAAACCTACCAAGCACGCAGAGAACATGTAACCTCCATGCGGTGCGAATCACACCTTGCCCAGAATCAAACCCAGATCCTGGAGATGCAAGGCGACAGTGTTAAGCACTAAGCCACTGTGCTGTCCATTTTTTTTTTAGAAAATGACCATGTGTATCTGTGCTTCTTATTTGCCCATGTGATCCATTTCTCTGCTTTTTCTCAGTTATGTTTGTAAAACTGGTTGAAATGATTGAAAAAAATCAGATCATCATATTACCTAGGCTGTGCTGAAGAAAGTATGTCATTGTATACTGCACAATCCTAATATAACAACAACTGCAAAACAAATCATGGCTATGGGTTTTAAGGGCTACAGCTTTTTCGGTTTTCCAAGTTTTTCAGGTTTAATATGCAGAGTGTTGGTTTATGTTTTGCTGGAAAGACTATTTTAAATGTTAACGGTGACGTCGCTCAAGGGGAAATAAAGCTGGGGGCGGAGCAAAAAATATCAGTCGTGTGTGTTTTTTAGGAGGCTGTAATCTTCGACCACGAGTAAGCGGGACTTGTGGGCTGGGTAGAGAACCTCAATGTGGTTAGGAAAGATATAAAAAAAAAAAAGAAGATTCTTGCCCAGTTCATGTTATCTCGCAGGGCAGCGGTGCAGAAAACTCAGGTTGGGACAAAGTGAGCAAATGTTCAAAGCGAAGACACATACCCCAGAACAGGCTCACACACGCAGGGTCTCTCTCTCTCTCTCACACACACACACACACTCTCTCTCTCACTCTCTTTAGGGCGTCTCTCATGAGCGTAACTTCCTTTCCAAAAGTGACAGTAACGGAGACGTGAGGTTGTGGTAGTTGATATGATCGGAAGCCTCCACAAGGCAAATAAGTTAAGACACACGAAAAAAAGGCCTTACTTTAAGCCTACAATGTGAGGAAGTGAAGGGACACGTCTGTGTGTTTCCTGTACACGAGCACTAGCCCAAGAGAAGATGAACGCGCAGGCGCTCAGAAGGTAACGGGTTTTTAAAGCTGTATATATTACTAACTTCAACTTTCCGACTCTACTACTCGCCTTTACCACTAACTAACTAACTGTTGTTTGTATTTATGAGTTAATGTACGGGTTCCTGTCATGCGCGAGTAGTTTCGTTTTCGTTCCAAGTGGCGTATAACGGTTATTTATTTTATTATTTATTACAGCAGTCTACTTCCTTCTTTACAGCCTACCATTTTATCATTAATCATAGTGATAACTTTGCTCTGTTTTAAAAACCGTTATAATAAACGTTTTAAGAAATAAAGACGTATTAAAGACACGAGGGGGAGTGTTTTACACTGGAAGTAAATAACGGTATACATTTAACGCATTTAGCACGAAACTACATTTCTTCCTTTCTTTATATGTTTTTTTAATTTTTTTTTTTTTTTATCTTTCTTCATTTAAACTGCAAAACATATACAATAATCAAGTTGTCCTCAAGTTCTTGGTATATATTTTTGGCAACTTAAACAGACAATAAAGATTTATTGGTATGAAACTATTTATTGCACGTTTTTGTATTATTGTTTTATTATAATGAACAAAAACTAGTGTCCACTGATTGTCCAAGATTACAGGCTTTACTTTAACTTAAACTTAATTACAAGTACTGCAAGTACCTATTTAGGCCTTATGTGTAAGGAAGAACACCACATTTTTCAAGTATCAAATAAAAAACATAAGATCACAACATTGTTATAGTGTGAATTCTAACAGTGCCTTGCAAAGGTATTCATACCTCTTGAACTTTTCCACATTTTGTAACATTACAACCACAAATGTATTATAAAAGTGTTTTATTGGGATTTTACGTGAGTGATACATACTTGTGAAGTGGAAGGTAGATGATACATGGTTTTTACTTTTTTTAAAAATATATATATAAATAAATATCTGAAAAGTGTAGTGTGCATTTGTCTGCGAGTCTACTTTGTAGAACCACCTTTAGCTGCAATTACAGCTGCAACTCTTTTGGGGGATGTCTCTACCAGCTTTGCACATCTAGAGAGTAAATTTTTTCCCTATTCTCCTTTGCAAAATAGTTCAAGCTCAGTCAAAGTGGATGGAGAGCATCAGTGAACAACAATTTTTAAGTTTTGGCACAGATCCTCAATTGGATTTCGGTCTGTAAATTGCCCTGTATTTGGCTCCATCCATCTCCCCATAACTTTGACCAGCTTCCCTGTCCCTGCTGAAGAAAAGCTTCCCCACAACATGATGCTGCCACCACCATGCACAGTGTTGTATCTGTGTAGACTCACACCAGAGCTGTGGCTCTCTGCAGCCCCACCAGAGTTACCATGTGTCTCTTGGCTGTTTTTTTCTGATTAAGGCTCTCCTTGCACACTGTTAGTTTAGGTGGACACCATTGGTAGGTTTGCAGTTGTGCAATGCTCTTTCCATTTTTTAATGATGGAGTGAACAGTGTTTCATGAGATGTTCAAAGTTTGGGATATTCTTTTATAATCTAACTCTGCTTTAAAATTCTTCACAACTTTATCCCTGACCTGTCTTGCTGTTCACCGTGCTTCATGATGCTATTTATTCACCATTGTTGTCTAACAAACTTCTGAGGGTTTTACAGAACAGCTGTATTTATAGATTAATTTGTAGGTTAAATGAGAAGGATTGTTCAAGATTGTGCGTATCTTGGACAGGATCCTCCTCCTTGCCACGACATCAACAGAGTCCAGATCCAAGCCCAGAACAGATCCGGCCCTTTTAATGACCTTGTCCAGTCTGTTTCTGTCTGCCGCGTTTATGTTACAGCCCCAACAGACCACAGCAAAGAAGACGACACTCGCCACAGCAGATTTGTAGAACATCCGAAGAATTGTATTACAGATGTTGAAAGACCTGAGCCTTCTCAGAAAATACAACCTGCTCTGTCCTTTTTTATAGAGGGCCATTGTGTTAACTGACCAGTCCAGTTTGTTGTCCAGATGCACTCCCAGGTATTTGTACTCAGAGACCATGTCCACTGTCTCTCCCTGGACAGATATAGGAGTCACAGGGGTTCCACCTTTCCTAAAGTCTATCACCAGCTCCTTCGTTTTCTTGATGTTGAGTTGTAGGTGGTTATGCTCACACCAGAAAACAAAATCATCCACCACAGACTGGTACTCGGAGATGTCACCGTCCTTAATACATCCCACAACCACAGAGTCGTCAGGGACCTTCTGTAGATGGCATGATTCTGAATTATATTTGAAGTCTGATGTATAAAGGGTGAAAAGAAATGGAGACAGAACAGTCCCCTGAGGAGCACCAGTGCTGCAGATCACTGTGTCGAACACACAGTTTTGTAAACGAACATACTGGGGACGGCAGGTCAGGTACTGTAGTCCATTATTCAGGAGACCAAGGGAGTGTCAATTTCCATGATCCTTAGTTTCTCCCCCAGTACTGCCGGTCGTATGGTGTTGAAGGCACTGGAGAAGTCAGAGAACATAATCCTCACACTGGTCCCAGGTTTGTCGAGGTGGGAGTAGGTATGGTGGAGCAGGTGTATAATCGCGTCATCAACTCCCAGGAGTGGCTGATAGGCAAACTGAAGAGGGTCAAGAGAAGACTTCACCTGGGGATGAAGTGTATCCAGGATAAGTCTCTCAAACACCTTCATAATATGTGATGTTAGAGCGACGGGCCTGTAGTCATTCTGGGCAGAGGGTCGTGGTGTCTTGGGGACAGGAACAATGCAGGATGTTTTCCACAGGGCAGGGACTTTTTGTAGAGACAGACTTAGGCTAAAGAGGTGCCGTAGGACCCCACACAGTTGAGGAGCACGGGATTTCATGACTCTTGGGTTGATATTGTCCGGACCTGCAGCTTTTGTAGTGCAGAGCCTGCTCAGTCCGCGTTTTACCTGGTCATCTGAGATGTTGATTGCTGGGATTGCAGAAGTAGTGGCCGTTTTCTGTGTGGGGGTGGATGGGGGAGCAGGGGAGCCTGTATTAAAGCTGAAGTTGAGGGTGGTGTGAGACAGAGGAACATCAAATCTGTTAAAGAAGGTGTTGAGATCGTTAGCACGTTCCACATCGCCCTCAATAGCTTGGCCACTCGTCTTGTAGCCAGTAATGCTCCTCATGCCTCTCCACACCTCTCTCGTGTTGCTGTTCTTCAGCCTTTGTTCCAGTTTTTTGCAGTAAGACTCTTTCCCCTCCCTGATTTTGACAGCCAGCATTCTTTGAGCCTTCTTTGCCGCTTCCTTATCACCAGACCTAAAAGCCCTTTTTTTCACATTTAAGGAAGCTTTAATGTCCTTGTTGAACAAGGGTTTATTGTTGGCGAATATTTCTCATAGGAACACAGGTGTCCACACAAAAGTTTATGTACTCTGTAATGCAGTCTGGGATACCATCAATGTCCTCTTTATGTGGTTCACAGAGAACTTCCCAGTTTTCCCAGTTCCCAGTTCTGTCAGGTTGGATGGTAAACGCTGGTGGACAGCCATTTTTAGGTCTTTCCAGAGATGCTCAATTGGGTTTAAGTCAGGGCTCTGGCTGGGCCATTCAAGAACAGTCACAGAATTGTTGTGAAGCCACTCCTTCGTTATTTTAGCTGTGTGCTTAGGGTCATTGTGTTGTTGGAAGGTAAACCTTCAGCCCAGTCTGAGGTCCTGAGTACTCTGGGGAAGGTTTTCGTTCAGGATATCCATGTACTGGGCCGCATTCATCTTTCCCCCGATTGCAACCAGTCGTTCTGTCCCTGCAGCTGAAATACAGCCCCACAGCATGATGCTGCCACCACCATGCTTTACTGTTGGGACACTATTGGACAGGTGATGAGCAATGCCTGGTTTTCTCCACACATACCGCTTAGAATTAAGGCCAAAAGTTCTATCTTGGTCTCATCAGACCAGAGAACCTTATTTCTCACCATCTTGGAGTCCTTCAGGTGTTTTTTTAGCAAACTCCATGCGGGCTTTTATATGTCTTACACTGAGGAGAGGCTTCCGTCGGGCCACTCTGCCTTAAAGCCCCGACTGGTGGAGGGCTGCAGTGATGGTTGACTTTCTACAACTTTCTCCCATCTCCTGACTGCATCTCTGGAGCTCAGCCACTGTGATCTTTGAGTTCTTCTTTACCTCTCTCACCAAGGCTCTTCTCCCCTGATAGCTCAGTTTGGCCGGACGGCCAGCTCTAGTAAGGGTTCTGGTCATCCCAAACGTCTTCCTTTTTAAGGATTATGGAGGCCACTGTGCTCTTAGGAACCTTAAGTGCAGCAGATTTTTTTTTGTAACCTTGGCCAACCTGTGCCTTGCCACAATTCTGTCTCTGAACTCTTCAGGCAGTTCCTTTGACCTCATGTGCCTCATTTGCTCTGACATGCATTGTGAGCTTTAAATAGACAGGTGTGTGGTTTTCCTAATCAAGTCCAAGCAGTATAAGCAAACACAGCTGGACTCAAATGAAGGTGGAGAACCATCTCAAGGATGATCAGGAGAAATGGACAGCACGTGAGTTTAATATATGAGTGTCGCAGGGTCTGAATACTTAGGACCTTGTGATATTTAATTTTTTCAATTTTAATAAATCTACAAAAATGTCAACAATTCTGTGTTTTTCTGTCAATATGGGGTGCTGTGTGTACATTAATGAGGAAAAAAAATGAAAAAGAATTTTAGCAAACGGCTGCAATAAAACAGAGTGAAATATTTAAGCGGGTCTGAATACTGACTTGTGACTTCTATGTGACTTCTGAAGGCAATTGGTTCCACTGGATTTTAGTTAGTAGGGCTGAATTCAAGTGCACACGATATTTTTCAAATTTTTATTTGAAAATATTGACACTGTTTTCTAGAGCTGTACGATTAATCTGAAAAAAAAAAAAAAATCACGATCTTATACATACATGCATCTAATTTCTGAGTTACGGCGATTCACTTGTGTGTATTTCCCTGCATTCAGATCACGCAGCATTCTCAAGTTCACTTATTTAATTGAAAACAATCCTGGATTTTTGTATCAGTCAGGGTCACTGGTTGCACTGTGTAACACAAAACACTATTAAATTACCAATTAGACCAGAGATTAGCAAATGATTTAGTTCCACAACCCGATCATTTCTCATCTCTCTTCCTCATTTACGGCGTTCCACTGTCGCATGACGTGTAACAAGGAGGTGGAGCTAAATAAGGTAAGCAGTAATCCGGAGTTGGGGTAGTATGCGAAACTGCGTAGGTAAGATAGGGGTGTTAGATTTTCTTTGGTTGTTGCGTTTATCATGGCATCTGTCTTATTTTTATCAGCATAGGGTAAATTTCTCTCACACATACATGCTAAAAACTAAAATACATACTACTGTCAGATCAGAGACCTGCCGTGTTGATTCAAGCTGTTACACAGAGATTGTAAGAGCAGAGCGAGACGAGTATACCTGATGTGTGTTAAGACAATAAACCCTTTGACAATAAATTCTACGCTGTAAACAATGTATTTAATAACAAATTACCTAAATCTATTACATTTACCTTATATTTATTATTTTATTAAATAGATAATAATAATAATAATAAATAAAAAAAACTCATACACTTGATGAAGTTCTGTAGTTATCTGAGTGTCCAAATGGACACTTGCTACATTTAGAGTAGTTATTTTTATGTATTATTGTTTATATGATATTTATGTTTAACAACTTTTTACTTCATTTACATTAAAATTGGGAAAGGTGACTTTTATTTTAATACAAGAACACCTTGTTTTCTTAAGTGCAATCAATGTTTTTTGTTGGAAGAAAAAAACAAAGAGAGAGAGAGAATCGTGTGAGAGAATCATGATCTCAATTCCTATGGAGAAAAATCGTGATTCACATTTTGTCAAGAATTGTGCAGCCCTAGTTTTTATTTTATTTTATTTTCACTTCACAATTATGTGACACTCTGTGTTGGTCTATCACATAAAATACATTATGTTTGTGTTTTGCAAAGCACTGTAATATTGTGACAATATTGTGAAGAAAAAAGTGTTTATATAATTTGTATTGTTTATTTATCTCTCTTTTGTTTGTGATTTTGGTTGTTGCTTTGACTCTGGAAGTTAATAATCACTTAGCAAACCATTCTTAACATGTTTTGGCTCACAAATGCTTTTGGCAGCCTGGGGGCGGAATGTTCTTGATTTGATAAAATATGGTCTTAAAACCTAGCTTGCTTACAAAAATATGAGTACGTTTTCCTCAACATTCTGCAAAATATCTAGTTCAGACAAAACAAAACAAAATTTAACTATGCAGTTAACTAGTTAAATGATTGATCACTTTTTGGAATAATGAATGAATTTTTTTTTTTTCAAAAGCATAATGAAAAAAAAAATCTTTCCATATACAGCGCTCATCCATGTTTGTTTTCAAGTGAAAAAAAGTTTATGAAGCTGCATATAAACAAATGTATTTGTAAATGTTTCATATGAGCATTTTCACAAGAAATTATGAATTCATTATTCATATAATTTGCAGAGATTTTGACAGAATATACAGATTTAGTTTTTTTACAGCTTTATTATTTTTTTAAAGATTTTACAGCATTTCTTAGACATCCATTTCCAGAGTAGTTTATAGACGTGATTTGAAGCCCTTATGCAAAAACATAACATAGATATGGGTTCAAAAACATAGATATTGGTTTGTCGAAGGGATTCCTGCCCTGCACACCTCTCTCCACCTGAGTCCGCAGCCAGTGTATCAGTGATCACGGAATGGCAATCCTCTCAGTCCAAAACCCACTCAAAAGTCTCCATCATTCCCTTGCTGGAGGTTCTACCTCATTTTTGTTCACTTGTGGTCTGTCATAGGTAGGCACCTTCCTATCAAGACTCAATGTAAGATGCCTCGTTCAGTCAAATTTGTGTAGGTTATTGAATGTGGCTGTAGCCAGTGGTGATTTGCAGCATTACCATTGGCGATTGTGCGATTGTGCTGAAAGGTTGCATCAGGCAAGAAATTCTTCCTTTAGCTTGTCATAGGTTCTGACGTCTTCTACTGGTAGGGCGTACACGACAGGTGGGGCCCCTAGGCTTCCTTCAATCTCCTGAGTTATTGCTGCTTTTGAAGATGCTGTATCAACTGATCCATATTGACTCAGAGTTCTGTAGTCATTTCTGCATTCTCTCTTCTTCACCAGGGTAGCAAGTCACTTTCTTGAGGCAGTGTCTCAGGGATAATAAGTGCTCTTTAATTTACTAATTGTGGGAAGGGGAGTGAGGGAAAGGGAGAATTGTGCTAGTTCTCTGTGAGAGTGCAGTTGATGTCTGCTAGCTTGTGGTTGTGAGGTGGTTAACCTGGCATGAGGAGAGCAGCCGTGGTGAGAAGCCTTGAAACAGTGTTTGTGTGGAAGATATTCATTCATCTTCTATACTGTACCTTTGTCCGGGGGCACAGGTAAGTGGGGGCCTTTAGCCTATCCCAAGAAACTCAGGTCACATCAAGGTGCCAACCTACCACAGTGAACACTCCAAGTGAAATGCATTTTGAAATGCCGGTTACCCTACATTTCATGTTGTTGGACTGTGGGTGAAACCAGAGTACCTTTAGGAAACCTACAAAGCATGGGAAGCACATGAAAACTTTACTCACACAGGGGAAGGTGAGATTCAAAGCCCCAGCCCTGGTGGTATGAGGAAGCTGTGCTTAAAACTGAGTCTCTGTGTCCTCTCATTATTGAAGCTACATCTCATTAAATATTTAGTTGTATAGGCATTTTATACTTTATCATAATATATATATTTATTTATTTTATTTTTTTTAAAAAACTTTTTACGATTACCCTGGTAATTCATATCATGTTCTCAGTTTTTGTGTGCACTTGATCTTTTATGAGCGCTTTATAGGCATCATTATATGCAGGTGAGCTCTATTGGGGTTAAACTTTACACGTGATCAACATAATATTTTTGTTTCTTCAAATCAAGAAGCACAATCAATGATAACAAAAAGACAAAAAAATCCAATTTGAGTTATCAAACTTAAGGATAATCAAGCAGTCAGATTTCACATGAATTTGAAACCACACATTTCTATGTGGTATAATCCAATTTGAAAGGCAAGAATCAGTTATTTTTCTCATCAGACTGAAGCCATATAATTTTGCTGCCTGCACCAATTTTATCTGATTTTAATTGTTGTTGTTTTTTTTGCTTCACAGGTCAGAATATGCCTCCATAAAGCAGGGAGCTTTTGTAAAGATATATTTTCTCCTTCTGAT
>JAQMYK010117648.1:0-13455 GCA_030014345.1 Clarias buthupogon | reverse complement strand
TTCACAACCGGCAACATGACAAGATGTTCCCATAGCGTTTTCACGCAGCATCGAGTGTAGCCTTTGAAAGGGAACAGGTGTGCTCGAAGAACCAACTTAGCCAGATTGTAATTAGCATGATGATCTCACCTTAGATGTGTCAATTCATCTCGGATGTGTCAAGCGATGTACAAAGAACGGACTCCTGCTGTTCTGTTTACAGCTCTGTCTTGGTTGTCTGTTTTTTCATCACTTTTGCTTATATTAAGTTGCAATTAAGCCATAACTGTGAGTCCCCTTTCATTACACTCTAACAAGTTTTTGATTCCAAATCAAGGTGATGGCTCAGCTCCTGATGACTAGGAGTTTAAATAAGAACAACTCTGCTTGAAAAGTGTGGACTTTGAAGGACAAAGAAAAGATTTATTTTTATTTGTCTATTGTTAGCCAGTTGGTCCCTCATCCAAGGTGTCCCCAAGGTGTCCCCTGGCCCCAGTGCCCTCACTTCTGCTGGGATCGGTTCTCTGTGACCCTATACGCTACACAAGCTGTGCTAAAATTGGATGTATAACGCTAGTCAATCATGTATATCCTAGTCATTTCCTTCCACTCTGCTGGACTGGTAGCTCCCAGATGAAAATGTATCAACAAGATAATGACCACTAAAAAAAAATTTAAGTTTTAAATTAAATAAATAAAATAAAGACTCCTACCATTTGCAGCTCCAGTCACTCTGTCTATCATGTGACTGCTTACAGTGCTTATAAAACAAACAGTAGGGTTAACTTGAGTATCTTAAAGGTGTCTTCAGTTTGTCTTTCTAGTACCCCTTTTCCACCAAGGCGGTTCCGGAGCTCGTTCAGAGCCCAGGCGCCCAATTTCAAATCAGTTCTTTGTTTTCAGACAGCTGGCTTTGAAAAAAGGGTTCCATGGTGGCACCAACACTTTGCTGGGCTAGAACGATGACCTGGGGGCAGGATTATCACAACCAACTAAAAGTTTGTGACCACAGCTCTTAAAAAATGGACACCATGTTGTACAGTATATGTTAGCTATCATTGCTGTACAGTATATAGTGACATACTGTAATGACGTGACTCTCTAGCCCATGGAAAAACTGGCTCTAAACCAGCACTAACACCAGAGATCAACTAGCACCTGGTTTACTTTGGTGGAAATGGGTATAGGGAAAATTCCTGGGGGTCAATACAGAATCCCCAGAAGTTTGCACTACTGGAATATTTTACGTAACAGCACACAAACGTCTGGCCGATGTCTCCCCGATGTATAACGGTACATCGGCAAGATTTGCTAATTGGCAATATTTTGCAGATACTGTACATCCACATTTTAACGAAAATGCTCATCGGATAATGTTTGGACAACGAATCAAAGCCTGGCTGCTCTATACATAGGCTTTGTTAACTATTAAAGTAGGACAATAGACTACAAATATTTTACTATCTGTATGTATGTATCTGTATGTGTGTATAGCGAAGAAACATGATTTAAGATAACAACTACAGCTAAATCGCAGTTGCTGTTAACAAAGGTTTTTTTTTCCCCTTTCGGATTTTCCATTTCCATTTCGGATCATCACATCGGATCATTCAATCTGCAGTTTACTGGCACAGTTTTTACACCCTTCCTGTCTCAACCAACAACTCAGGATTATGCTAGAAAGTGGCCATCTGGTGGCAGTGTTGCTCAAACCCCCACAAACCCCTAAACAGTGAACCCCAAGCCTGAACCACCTGAGCCACACTTGCCCCAACTGTTTACCAGATGCTCTCTTGTTTTAATTGAGTAACCCCTAGTGGCAGAGAATGGCAATAGTGTGTTAAAGCATGCCCATGTACGTTTATTTCACACATGAGGAGCATCTTCTCTTGTGCATTGCAGGCAACTACTGTAACTGGGCACTTCGTAAACAGATATGTGTAGTAACAGATATGCTCCCATTAGTGGGCTGACCTATTGCTGACCTAGCTGAGATGTTTGATAAACTGGGAAAATTACATACTATGGGCAATATGAGTATTATACATCAGAAGATATCCGCCAATGCTTGTCAGACGTTTTAAATGGTAGTCGGACATGCTAAAACTTCTGTTAGTCAAGAAAAAGCAAAGTGAAGAACTATACAAAAAACTTTTGTTTAAGTGTGCATTTGAATAGACACTATCAGGAGAATTTTTAAGCATGGGAAAGGCTATTTCTATGAATATGATCAAGTCAGGAAGACTTTCTCTCTTACAAAATATAAAATTTTCCAAGTTGGTAATACTGCTAATCCAACCTATCAGCTCGATTTATTATCATGGCAGTTAGGTTGTGTACGAAGTGTAGGAAGCACTTTAATCTGTCCAGGACAGGGAGGGATGAGTGCTGGGATAAGAGCTTTTACTCTAAAGAGTAATCTAATGAGATACTCCGAGTTGATGGCTTCACACTTCTCAAAATTAGCTCTGTACTGAGGATACTGGATGCATCCAGCAGGACTGTGTGTCTCCAAGTTATCTGTTTGTGCCAAAAAAACAAAATATGTGTTGTTTTGTGCAAGTGAGGATCAGCATCTGATTCGAGTGGACAGCATGACTCGATTCCAGGCGAGCAAATGGCCAGAAGGTTCTCTCCCACTCCTCCTGCCCTGTCAAGTGCAATCTGCTGCTCACCCACCCAGGCACGAAAAACCTCAACAACTAGGTCAAGGGACCTCACAGTTAAGAGCAGGCATGTCTGCACACATTTAGACAGAGCCGACAACACCACCTCCACTGGCCAGACTACAACTTTAGACACTAAAGACTGAAGAGCTTGTGGTTTCCTCTGGTTGGGTTAAAGGTGAGCCAGGATACTGAAAAATGTATAAGCTGCCAAGAAAGTTTTTCCACTGTTTTTGCTTGAAGAGTTTGTTAAACCTGAACACAAATACTAAATCTAATATTAGACAACTTTGATTACAGAATTACCGCCGGTTGCAAGAACATGAGGCTATTCATTCATTCATCTTCTACTATACTGTGTATCCTGTACAGGCTTTTTGGGCATGAGGCAGTGTGCCAATCCATCACAGGGCACACACACTGCAGGCAATTTGGTAATGCCAATTAGCCTAATCTGCTTGTCTATGGGCTGTGGGAGGAAACCAGAGTACCCAGAGATACAAACCCCACACATACAGACCTGAGGTGGGAATCGAACCCTCGACCCTGCAGATATGAGGCCACGGTGCTAACCACTACACCACCATGCCGAGAACATAAAGCTACTTTGGAGCAAATCAGTCACTGCTTTCATTAGCTTTCAAATTACAAATCGCCTTCAGGATTCCGATCTAATTCCCTCATCTGTACACAGATTAATAATAGAAATAAAAAACATGACATAAAGATATAACAAGTCATCCTTACAAAGACTCAGCATGCTTTGGGAATTGACATTGCATAATTTATACTGATTTTTTTTCCCTTTAATCTAATTACAGCTGTTCTACCATCAGACAGACTGAAAACGTGAGTTCTGCTTTAACGACCAATCCCAAAATTCATGTCTTATTCACCAAACAATTATGAAACAGTCCCTGGTGGAAATTTCTTTACAGAAAGAGAAAAGTCAAATTCTCAGCATGGGCACTTCACACTTATCAACCCGCCTTTATTCTTATGAAATGTTTCCTAAGAGTGTCTTAATTTCATGCAGATTTATGCAGATTTGCCCGAGTGCTTAAGGACATCTGACAGTAAGCCATATTTATTTCTGCCAGAACTATCAACTCGTCTCCTCTGTGTCTGATTCTCTTCCAATCTGGTGTTGATCCAGAAAGAGAAATTCTTCACATTGACTAGAGAAACTAAATCCTTTGTTCAACAAAACCTTCAGGAATGCAAGTTGCCTTTTTACCTCGTTTTATCTTAAGGCTGGTCCTCTCAGCAGGACATAAAGCTGGTGAAGCTCATAACGATTTCACCTTCAGCTGCTGTCAGTGGATTGTCTTTGATGCTACCGTTTATAAGTCCAGAGTCTGGTTTGCTGAGTTGTATTTCTCCACTGCAGAACTTGCAATCAATAAGCATCTTTTTCACTGGTTATGAATCAGGATCTGAAATGATGATGGTTTTATCGAGTTGTGATGCGTTTTCATTTATAGACAAAGTTGCATGACAAGGGGAAAAATTGACTCAAAGTGCAATGTTATGTTTAATGTGAGCCACTGATTTATATGAAACACCACTGATTTATATGAAACACACAATTGCGAACTGAAAAAAATAAAATAAAATACATCTGTATCCAGGGAGCAAGTCCTGGTCTAAATCCAAAGGATCCCAAATCCCAACAGGAGGTCCAACTTCCAATAAAATGTCCAAATCCCAACAGGGAGTCCAAATCCCAGTGGCTTGGTGTCCAAATCATCCCTCTCATCCTTGCAAGAGGGCCAAATTTATCCCAATTGCAAGTCCAAATATCAGTGAGGAGTCCAAATCCAAACAGGGGGTCCAGATCCCCACAGGAGGTCCTAATCCCATTTCCCGGGGGGGGGGGGGGTGGGTCCAAAATTGCAATGGGGAGTCCAAATCCTAACAAGAGGTCCACACCCTTTGCAATAAGCCCAAATCCCAATTGCAGGTCCAACTACCAGTGGGGAGTCCAAATTCACTGCAGGGGGTCCAAATCCCAACCATGCCAATACTTTGGATAGAGGTCCAAGTCTCAGGAGGGGTCCAAATCCCCAGTGATGCTCCATTTCCAAGAGTAAAATTGGGCCAAAATTTGTAGCACAGGTATTTATTATTATTATTATTATTATTATTATTATTATTATTATTATTCCACTTTCCTCTATCAGTCAGAGTGACAATAACCATCCATGTTCATGAACAGCATGTTTTGAGGTAAAAGCTATATAGCATTATTTTGGTAGCAGTCATGCAACTAGAGAGAATAAGTTACGTGGTCAAAAATAAAAACTGAGTAAGAGAAAATGGGATAAAATGAATTTAATTGTATCCTGGTCAGGGTGTTGATGAACTTGGGGGGAGGGGGGGGGGGGGCGTGTCACGTAAATTCCTAGGTTCCTAGTTAGGATCAAACTGGATGCTCAGGATGCTCAAAATATTTGAATTTTAACCTCCTCTGTCTTTGAAATGTACTGAAATAATATGACCACACATAGTAGGCGTCCTAGACATGTTCCTAAACTTGAGACAGCATGTGCCTTCTGTTCAGTTTGGGCCAAAAGGACTTATTTTAATTTAAGTCAAGTCTTTATTTGCCACATATAAATTATGTACAGTGAAATTCTTGTCTTTACATATCCCAGCTTAGGGGTTAAGGGCTTTGCTCAAGGACACTTGGTGGAGCTGGGGCTTCAAATGATGACCTTTTGATCAGTGACCCAGAGCCGTTATACACTGAGTTTTAAATATGTACTGAAAGTGAAGGGATGTGAACCATAAATTGGCATTTAAAAAAATACATAAAAAAAAATTCTAAATTGTATCCTTATATTAAAAACAAATAGCACAATTGAATGCTATGAACATTACAGAAAACCGAAGAGACCATGCGGTATGTGCTCGTGTGTTTGTGTGTTTAGACAACACGGCCGTGCTTCTGAACAGGCGCACAGGATTTCGGCGGATGGAGAAGAGCGTGTACGAAGTGCCAGTGGTGGTGGAGGACAGCGGGTTTCCTGTCCAAAGCAGCACAGGGACGCTAAGCGTCCGGGTCTGCGCTTGCGACGTCTCCGGCTCCGTCCTGAACTGCAGCACCAATGCTTTCCTTCTGCCTCTGGGTCTCAGCCCTGGAGCTCTGCTGGCCATCCTGCTGTGCGTGATCATTCTGCTAGGTAAGACCTGTTCACACGAGATACACGAGATGAGAGACACGGACAAGCGGGACATTGTGACAGAATCATAATGATATCTTGCAACACCGTTGCAAGCTTTCAGTGTCCTTGTCTTTGTCCTCTCTTCGTCACAAGGGAGTCTTGTAGTGTGTCGGAAAGAAACGTTATTTGTCCTTTCGGTTTTTATTTAGATGTATTTTAGTAAATGAGGCGTGGCCTTTGTGTCTACAATTAATAATGAAGCTTGGGTTCAAGGAAGTAGGCGTGGCCTGTGTAGCTTCCAGTCTCAGTAAAAGGGTTGTGGCCTTTTTTTACTAAGAAGGTGAAACCTCTGTATCTTTAACAGGGGTGTGCCCCAATCCCAAGTAAGGGGGCGTGTCTTTAGACCGAGTAAAGAAGACATATCCTCAGACTTTAATACATTGAAGCAGACGCCCCTCATGTCCACGCATGAGCATGGCCAGGACAGTTTCTTGTTCCCCACTAGGGGGCAGTGCAGTAAAATAAAAGTGGAACCCTGGAACTGAACCAGGAAAGAAGAACACCAATGGCTTTTTAATTACAGTCTCAGGTTTATGTAGCCAATTTTTCACGCTGCTTCTCTGCAGAACGAGTTCTTACATCTGATTCATGGCCCTGTTAAAGCCTCGCTCTTTCTCTTTTCTCTCTCTGTCTTTCTGTCAACCTCCTGCCGTCTACATTTTTCTCTGTTTCTGTCTTTGTCCCATCTATCTCCCCTCTCCCTCTGTCTTTTTTTCTCTCTTATGCTCTGCTTCTTTGCTCATGTATTTTTCCCCCCAGGCTTTTCTGTGTTTATGTAGCCAGCAGCACTGTGGCTTAGCGGTTAGCATTGTCACCTCGCACCTTCAGGGTCTGGGTTCGATTCCTGCCTCGGGGTCTGTGTGCATGGAGTTTGCATGTTCTCCCCGGGCTTGGTGGGTTAGGCTAATTGGTGTTTCCAAATTGCCTGTAGTGTGTGGATGCGTCCTGCAATTGATTGGCACCCTGTCCAGGGTGTCTTGTGCCCTATCTCTTCTGGGATTGGCTCCTCCCACCCGAAAACTGTATACAGGATAAAATACAATAAGTGTGTGTTTATGTCGCTGTCTTGCAGCATCACATCTGTCTGTCTTCCTTGCACCTTCATGCTTCCTGCCATCTTTCACATCTTTCTGTATCCCTTACTTTTTCTCTCCCAACCCCTGTT
Organism: Clarias buthupogon; assembly: GCA_030014345.1. Classification (NCBI taxonomy): domain Eukaryota; kingdom Metazoa; phylum Chordata; class Actinopteri; order Siluriformes; family Clariidae; genus Clarias; species Clarias buthupogon. Next base: position 6,418 of record JAQMYK010117648.1, on the reverse strand, counting down.
TCCCCATCTTTCTTTCTTTCTTTCTTTCTTTCTGTCAATCTTTCTCTGGATATCTTAATTCCCCTACCTCTCCTTCAGTTACTATTTCTATCTTCCTTCAGTGATTTACTATTTTTCTTTCTTTCTCTCACCCTTTAAATCTTTCACGCCACCTCCCCAGACCTCTTTCCATTCTCCTCATCTCTCTGTATTTCTTACTCTTTATTTTCCTTCCCTTGTGTTTCATTCTCTTTCTCCCTATAATTTCTAATTTTCTCATTTCTTTTCTTTCATCCGTTCTTGCTTCCTTTCTTCCTCATTCTCTTGTGCCTCTCTTTCTTTCTCTCTTCTCCCTTCCACTTCCTGTTCTTCATCACAGAATTTCTCAATCCTTCCATCCCTCCCTCTTCCCATACTGTTCTCTCCTTTAAAAAAAAAATCTTTCTATTATCCTTTAACTCCTCTCTCTCTGTCTCTCTTTCACACCTTTCTCTATCCTTTACTTTTTTCTCTTCCCACCCCGGAGTTTCCTATTTACCCAATACTACTCCTTTTCTTTAATTTTTTTTATCGCTTTTTATTTCTCTCTCTAAATCTCAATTTCCTCATCATTCTTTCTCTGAATATCTTAATTCCCCTTCTTCTCCTTCAATTACTCTCTCTATCATCCTTCAGTGATTTACTCTTTATTCTTTCCTTCCCTCACCCTTTAAATCTTACACCCCTCCCTTCCTAGACCTCTTTCCATTCTCCACATCTCTCTGTATCTCTTACTCTCTTTTCCTTCCCCTGTGTTTCTAATTTATTTCCCTTCTTCCTTCCTTCCTTCCTTCCTTCCTTCTCTACTTGCTTTCTTTCTCCACTTTCCCTTCTCTATCTCTGAATTTCTCAGCCCCCCCCTCCCCTCCCCATCCTCCCACACTGTTTTCTTCGTCTCCATCTTTCTCTCATCCTTTAACCCCCCCCGGCTATCTTTCTCTCTTGCTTTCAATCTCAATTCCCCTCTATTACCACACTCCTCTTTCTGTTTATCAGCCTTGTCCTTTCTCTCTTTGTCTGTCCTTCTCTTTCCATCTTTGTGTTCTGTCCTTTGTCCTGACTGTAAGAGATGGAAATAAAAGCTTAGTCTGTCTGTCACTCGGGGAAGCACGACAGCACGTCTAAACAGTGTTGGAAAAAAAAAAAAGTCAGCAAATCTTCCACACACACACACACAGACACACACACACACACACACACACACACACACACACAAACCTCTCAGGGTCACACTTGTCCTGATTCAGCACTGACACATCCCATACAGAAGACGCTGTCTTTCTTTTTGTCACACATCACTTTTACGCACAATTAATACACAGCTAATTCATAACATGTTACTTACATAATCATCTGTGTGTGTGTGTGTGTGTGTGTGTGTGTGTGTGTGTGTGTGTTAGTTAGCATTTAGCAAAAACTCACATCCAGTCTTATGTGTTGCAGCGATCGTGGTGCTGTCCGTGTCTCTGAAGCGCCACAGGAAGAAAGACGCTCTGATGTCCACCAAAGAGGACGCACGCGACAACGTGATCCGCTACGACGACGAGGGTGGCGGCGAAGAAGACACACAAGCCTTCGATATCGGAACTTTACGCCACCCGGAGGCCGTAGAGGCGACGTCTGTCCACAATTACGACCTGAGGGACGACGAGGACGGCGAGGATGTTCACGTGTACCTCCAGCAGCGGTTGCAGGAGAACCACAGGGATGCCACGGAACTGCCGTATGACTCTCTGGCTACATTCGCCTACGAGGGCGAGGGCTCCGTGGCCGAGTCGCTCAGCTCCATCGAGTCGCGGCATCACGAATCCGACATCAACAATGATCTGACATCAATCGGAGACCTGGGGCCACAGTTTTACACTCTGACTCTGATCCTCGGTGGGAGAAATGATGGCGAAGACGGAACATGTCTCCCGCATGCCGAGGGATCAGAACCGAGACGAGATGACTGATGGCATTTTATTATTATCATTATTTTTATTATTATTATTTTTTTAGGAAACAGCTCTGTGAAAGTGAAACGCCTGGGAAGATCATTTCAGGCTCAACACTTAGTATGATGGTAGGAGAGGCACGGGGTGTTTTTTTTCCTTTCTTCTTCTTCTTTTTTTTTCCGCACGCCTCTCCTCAACCTGTTTTCAACTCATTTCGGTTGAAAGTTGCAAATCCTTCCAACTGCGTTTTCACTCCGGCTTCATGTTTGCACTTGTCAGAAACTGAGTTAAAAAAAAAAATCCTTTTGGGGGATTTTGACGCTCCCCTTTGATATGAAAAAAAAAGTGCCTCAAAACTTTTTCTTTTTTCCTCTCTCGGTTCACACACTCATTCTTCGAAGCTAAGCAACTTCGCTCTGTAGCTTGACTTTCTCAATACTTGTTATGAAAAAAATATGGACTAATAAATAAAGGAATAAACATCAAAGGCCTCTGTATTGCTTTTTAAATTAGTTGACGTCACCTCCTTCAGTTCATTTTCAGTGATTCACTGCACAGTAAAGACTTTGGTATAAGAGTGTTTAAATATTAATTACACAGTTATGCAAGTGAGGGCCTGCAAGTACACAAGTATGAACGTTACACTAAAGGCAATAGACCGTGTACAAGTACTTGATGGAAGCTTCCCTGGGTGTATAAGTAGAGTGTAAAGTGTCTTAAAAGTATGCTAATGTATGCTAGTATGCACATCAGCAATTGTGTTGTACACTAATACAGTATGCAACTGTACATATAATTGCTAGCATGCAATAGTTCAGGCATGTAGCATGCTGAACTGTGGCCCAGGTGTGTACGTATGCTACGTTATTATGCAATTGATCTAATGTTCGAGTCTGAAGGTACAAGATTGTACAATAGAGTGTGAGGTTAAGAGACTAGCACATGAGTGTTAACGAGCTACTGTAGCATTTTAACTGCTCTTTGAACGTAAGAGTTAGCTAATGCTATACGTTCCTCCACATATACAGGTGAGTTTAATAATGTATATTAATGATATTAGAGATATTGATTAACTTTCACGAACAGCAGCTCTGAGAGTAGTGCAGCCGCAAACCACACGTTTATATTAATGCACTGGTTATAATACATCATTGTCACTAGAGACGGGACTCACCAGTCGCCTCCCAATATGATATTATCATGATACCTCCGATTCGATTAAAATTGCAATACTATAAGTATCGCGATTTTATAAATATCCCAATTCAATATTACATTTTTCTTGATTTTGTTATGATTTTAAAGTAATTAAATGTAGCTTGTTCCTTATAATATTCGTTTTCTTAATTAAAAACCAAGTGTAGCATTTAAACAATACAAACTTATTTCAAATACAAGAGTTTAACATTTAACTCAGAATTGTGTATCTCTGTCATCCACCGTAATTATTATTATTTCTAAACAAACTTAATTCACTCCTACCACACAGGATGAAAACGTGTAACGAGAGTGCGCCACCTGTAGGATTATAAATAAACAGGGATGTTTTACTGCCTCTAACACCTCCAATGACTAAAAAACTCAAATCGACAGTGAGCGCGCAGGTTGAGTGGCTGCGAGCACGCTGGCACACTCGGCTTCCAACGCACGCGAGTTTTGACTAATTAGCGCTCATGGTGTTGTGAGACTGGTGTAAGAGTGTGTAATGAGTGGGTTTGAGACTAATCCGTTCACAGAGTTTGGAGAAAACGGCAGATTGAAGTCTTTTAACACTTGCAATATTTAATAATGTAACAGCAAAAAAGCATTTCTGTTGCGCCACTCGGAATCACCGGCCTCGTACAATCAAACTGAAAACCAGCCAATTCTGCCCACTGGCTGATCGACTGGTTTATCTCTATTATACTTTTAAAAACATTTTTTTACCCCAAAATCGATTTTGGGGTCAGTGTGACGATACGTGAATCTCAAATTCTTACCATGGTTACAGCTCCTTCACATGGATGAATTAAAAAGTGTGTTCATATGGTGACATCGACTTCTGGAAGGAGTATCCAGTGTCAGCGTTTTATGATTTTTGAGGAAGCAGGAAGGTTTCATCAGATTCATCATGAGGACACGGTCCACGGTTTGGAGTCGTCGTCACTGAAGTCGGACAGTGTAGTTACAAATGTGTGTTGATGCTCGGGGATGCACTATGAAGCAAGGTCATGGCTCTATGAGAACATTCACCACTCTACTGTAGATTTACGATGCGGCTCAAAAGGAATATGAATACAGTTCGATAAGGAATCTGCTCATTTGTTCCACTGGATTTCTGATTACAATGTCAAACAGAGGACCCGCAAACCCTGTTTCATAAACAAAGACAAATGAGACGAGACTGAAAAAATGGACCATTGTCTTTCCATTTGCATTTCAGCTCTCGTAATCATCTTGACAAAAGTGCATCTCTATACATAGGTATACACACACACACACACACACACACCCACACACACACACACACACACACACACACACAGATGAGTGGTCACATCCCATGTCCAGTTCCATGTCCAATGAAAATGATGCAAAAACATGAGGGGTTTTTTTGTGCTTCTGGTTTTCTGGCTGACTTTAAAACACCAATCTCTTAATTTAAGCTCAAATGTCAAGTGGCTTCCAAATGTCAGATGGCACACCGCGTTTTACGATAACGAGGCGCCAGAATCTTCCATCACAACATGACTGGCATGATTAGACAAGCATTTAAAAAATAAATAAATAAATCTCAACACATTAAAAAAAAAACGGATTTCAGACCTTTCACAAATTTGATTTGCTTTAGTGGACAAAACATTTGTTTCTCACACACTGAGAAGACTGAAAAATAAAGAGCGTGACTCAAGAACGGGTTCAAAAAGGTAGAAAAGTACATCATCTGGGTATATGAGAGGTCGCATACTGTAGGTCACTCGACACACACACACACATACAGTATATATATATATATATATATATATATATATATATATATATATAAAAACACACACACGTCATATCTGTGCTGGTGAGGATGTTGGCAAATCAGGGTGTTGAGGAAAAAACAGCTAATCTGAGAGTAAACAAAAACAGAGGGAGATAATTGTACTGTAAATAGAAACTTTTTTCTGATGAATTGAAGGGCACCTATGATGCAGATTTCACTTTGTGGTCATGTTTAGACATTCAGACGAGTCTCCAATATGTGAGTGCAAACAACAATAAAAAAATCACAATATTTTGTCATTTTTCCATGTTTCTATTGGCTGACACTCGAAATTAAACAATCCTCTTCTTCTTCTTCTTCTTCCATGTTCCAACCAACAGCAGTTGGAATCCAACGGCAGTTATTTTACTATTGGTCTATTATGTGATATATATTACTTACTAATGAATCCGCAACATATTCTCATCAACTGTACAATATATTTATTAATCAGCCTGTAATTTATTTATTCATTTACTGTGCAATATATATTTTTCCAGTTGTGTAATATATTGTGAATAATTCTGTAACTTATTTACTGTGCAAATACATTCTTATTAGCTCTTTTTCCCACCTTTCTTCCTTGTGTCAATATAAGTCAAAACAGTGAGTGAACTGCAACATAATTTCATTCTGAATGTGCAATATTGTTGTAAGTTTTTGAATGATAATGAAGTACTCATTCATTCATTCATTCATACAGTAGGTTACATCATTACCGCCAACTGTAAGTCTCATCTCCCTCGCCTCTTAAAGTCGATATTCCAGTCAACCTTCCTTAAAAAATGTCTAATGCTTCCTTTCCTGATCTTGTCTTGTCCTGTTCTGTTTCTCGAACTCTTCATCTGCTTTTATTCGGCATTTCCACACTCACTCCTCTTCATGCTCCCTCTTGGTACTGCTCTGTGCTGTTAGTTGCATCACTGTCACCTACCAAACTGCTGTTCATCCCTGGTGATTCACCCCCCCACCCCCACCCCCCGTCAAACCCATGTGATCTCCCAGGACAACAATCGGATCTCTCCTTCAGCAACTGTCCGCAATCTTGGGGTAACTCTGGATGATCATCTGTCATTTTCCCCCACACATCGCTAATTTCGTCTTTACAACATCACAAGAATTCGCCAATTTCTTTCTTCACAGGCTACTCAGGTTCTTGTTCAGTCCCTTGTTATCTCAAGACTGGACTACTGCAATTCATTCCTGGCAGGTCTGCCTCTGTCCACCATTCGTCCTCTGCAGCTGATCCAGAATGCACGTGCACGTCTCGTTTTTAACCTTCCCAAGTTCTCCTACACCACTCCACTTCTCCGCTCTCTGCACTGGCTTCATGTAGCTTCCCGCATCAAATTCAAAACCCTGATGCTCGCCTACAAAGCAGGGCCGGTTCTAGACAGGCACATATGGGGGGGCAGTCAGAAATGTGAAGGGGGCATCATGTGTACACATCATG
>JAQMYK010116630.1:0-14006 GCA_030014345.1 Clarias buthupogon | reverse complement strand
GATTCATTTCAGTGATCCAAAGAGCCCTGAGACACAATACCATCCATGAGTTTAATTTAAAAACTAAACATTTAATGATTATGACACTTACATCCAATTTGCATAATTATTTGGAACGCGGTGTATAAAGGTATATCTTATCTTATCTTATCTTATCTAAAGGTTTAAGTTATCCTGCTTTATCCAATTGGAATACTAAGTTTTGTCCAAGTTTCAACTGTCTAGCTGATGAATTGTGAGCCTTATTTAAGCTTGCAGGTTTTGGGGTTTTTGGATTTTGGAGCATGGGCTTCTTTCTTGAAAAGCAGCCTTTCAGTTCATGGCAATGTAACGTTCATTTGACTGTAGACATTGACACTGATATTACAGCAGCTTCCAGTTCATGGCAGGCCTGTGCATGGTTGATTCCTGAGTTGTTCCTGGTTATCAGAACAAGTTTTCTCTTGGCTGAGGAGGACAGTTTGGGTCTTTTTTCCAGAGGCTCCACCTCCCAATAATTTCTACTTACATAATTGAATGTGCAGTTGCTTGGAAATGGCTCCTTTAGATATTTCTGACTAAAACTCAGCTCCTTCGACTTTGCCAATGTACTGTGTTGGTCCAATACCCACGAAAATGACCAGTTCCCAGAATTCATTGCAAAATCTAAACTTTAAGTAAATTTAGACAAATTCTGACTCTTTGCATAAACTTGCTATAATTGTCAACAAAAGCTTTTTACACTTATTAAATGTTTGTAATTATACTTTAGCATACCTGTCATTGCACACTCAATCTGCGGCCGGCACTACAGTAGGACCCGGACGTAAGACGGTCGCCTACCAGGAAGTATTAGAGGAGTAAACAAACCACGGCTTACCGCTCAGTCATTAAGTTTCGGCCCATGTCGGTTCAGGTTGGCTTTCCGCAAAACCGTGAGTACCGGGTTTGGGTTTACCATACTCGCTACATTGAGCTAACCGCTAAAGCCACGTCTTCTGGTCACTCCAGGTTAGTTCGCTCTGACAATACCTGAGTAAGATCTGACAAAAGTATCTAAAAACACTGAAACAGCAAACTTTTTGAAAATTAATAGTAAATTTGTAATTCTCAAAACATTCAGCCATGGATGTATATTTCAACCAGTTTTAGCACCTTGATAAATAAATTGTAAATATACAGTGCCTTGCAAATGTATTCACCCTTAGATATTTTTTATGTTTTGTTACATTATAACCTGTAAGTTAAGTGTTTTTTTTAATATGAAGTTATGGATCTGCACAAAATAGTCTGGTGCAAAATGTCTGGTGCAAACCCAACACATTCCATCACCTCAAGAACACCCATACCTACAGTGAAACATGGAAGCTGACAGCTTTATTTTCTCATTTCCGCATGCTTTTGGAATGTTTTTCAGCAGCAGGGACTGGGAAACTGATCTGAGTCGAGGGAAAGGTGATTAATACAGGGGTATTCTTACCCGCAGGTTAAGGTAAACCTGCTTCAGTCTCCCTGTGATTTGAGACTGGGACGGAGGTTTACCTTTCAGCTGGACACTGTCCCAAAGCACACTGCTAAAGCAACACTTAAGTGGTTTAAGAGGAAACATTTAAACGTGTTGGAATGGCCTAATCAAAGCCCAATTACTATTACAATTTTGACCAAAAAAAAAATTCCCCAAAGTTTCAAAAATTCTATATTTTACTTTTATTAAATATACTATTTTACACTTTTTAAATGTAGCCTGTTCCTTATAACATACATTTTCTCACTTAAAAACCAAGCGTAGCATTTAATCAATACAAAATACACAAGTTGAACCTTACATTTAAAATAATACTAAACAAAAAGTAAAAATATATATCTTTTACTAAATAAACTTAGCAAATCTTTCACTCCTACCACACTGGATGTCAATGTGTGAATACTCACATGTGAGTACAGACTGTAGGATTATAAAGAAATTTGTGATGTAATGAGACTGGTGTAAGCATGTGTAACGAGTAATTTTTTAGACTTATTTACTCACAGGGTTTGGAGGAAAAGGCAATAGGAGAATTTTCAACATGTGCAACTTTTAATAATGGGTTTTTGTTTCACGGTTTCAAAACTCGTGCACTCGACAAAGAATTGGCTCTATTCAATTCTGATTGATCATAGTCCATCAAGCTGAAAACCATCCACTTCTGGTAACTGGCTGATTGCTTGATTTGGAGTCAATGCGGAAATACATAAATTCTACACAAAAGAATCGTAATTTATGATTGATAAAATTTTTAAAGAAGATGGAATCTAGGTGGGTTTAAAGGCATGCTTGCTTTGAATTGTCAGATATTTTTTCCCACAAAAGGTCAAGTTCCCAGGTAATAATTTGTTTAATAAACAGGTGTAATAAAGTGTTGTTTAAAATAGTTTATTATTATTATTATTATTATTGTAGACTCTATAAATATGCAAGTGTTCAGGTGTGCTTTTAAGATTTGCCAACTGGGAGTGGATCATTCATGGGCCATTATTCCACGTAGTTTGTGGGACATGTGAACATGGTAGAGTTGGGACAGAACTGCATCATAATAATGTTGCTATCTGGGTTGTAGAACTTGCAGGTTGCTTTGGCTGAATTTGAGGAGAAATATGAGAACCTGATGAAGATCATTGTTCGGCTAGCGGACAATATCTCTGAACTGAAATTGGACATAGAGTTTTTTGAAGACATTGGGTATGATTTTGGTAAGAAGCTCACTGAGGCACAGAAGAAGTGTAACATGATAAAGAAGGTAAGTGAGAAACCTTTGTGTCATGCAGTTCCTTTAAAAACAAAGTAAAAACCTGCAATGGACCTCATTCAATCCTTTAATTAAATTGTTTGTAATTGTGCTGTGTTTATATTATATTGAACAGATGTGGCCTACTGAAGATGTGAAAAATTTTAACCTATTCACCTTTCAGGAGCTTGAGCAGGAGCAGGACGCACATTGTATACTGAAATCAGAATACGAAATGAAGGCAGAAGCTTTTAAACAAAGCAAGGCGCTAAAGGTAGATTTTCTGTGTGTGTGTGGTATTTAGTTATAGTTCATTCTTGCATTGTAATGGTTTAATACTTACTTCTAAAGCATTTCCAGTCTGATTAGTGATAAGTTGTGTCCTCAGTTTACAAATGTAGGTGCAGAAGTAAATGAAGATATCAAGCTGTGGTTGTACAACTTGCAGGTCCCTCTGGCTGAAACTGAGACTAAACACAAGCAGATGATGGAGTCCAATGCTCAGTTAGAGAAAGAGAACACCAAACTTATAATCGACAATGAGGTTCTGCAAGACTGTGTCCATATGTTGGAGGAACAGCACCTTGAGGTTGGGTTTCTTGATTCAGTGAATCTGTGTACTGAACAACACATTTAGGATGCTAAAAATACAACAGCATTTTTATCCAAAAATGCAACTGCAAGAGTCACAAAAGCAGGATTGCCAGGGTTTTTACATTCTCTGTCTTGAATGTAAAAACTGTCACTGTCACAGTGAACTTGCTTTCCACACAAAGACATAGACAAAAATTATTATGCAGGTCCCAATGTTACACCCTTACACTGCTTCAGTTTAACACATTTTCAAAAAGGGAAACAGAAGTAACGTGAACAAGTCTAAATCTTTTAATTTTGTCCATGGTTGCATTTAAGGATCTTGAAGAAGTAGAGGAGGCGTACAGATTCCTGCAGTCAAAGTACGAAGAGGCTTTAAAACTGCGTGACAGGTCACTAAAGGTAAGATTTTTTAGACATGTGGAGACAGTCCTTTATTTGTACTTGATCAAAACTTTCTTTACTTTAAATATCCTTTTGAACACCACATTCAAAGTCCACTTTCATCTGTTGACATCATGTGGTCATGGTTTTCCACGCTGTTATGTCTCCGCCCTGCCCACAACGGTTTCTCATCTGGGGCTGATTTCTTCCGGTTTATAAGAAGGCGCAGCACGCTAGGTCTTCACCAGATTATTGGTTGTTTCTTCACCTCAATTTTCTTGTGTTTTCTTTTATGATTTTTCACATTGCTGATTTCGCTTTGTTTTCTCGTTTCCCCGCTTCTCGCCTCACGATTTGGATTTGTCGCTTTGCTCTGATCTTCCGGCTTTGAACTCTCTCTCTCGTTTCCTCGATTATAGCCCATCTTAATGTTTTGACTTGACGCCCTCGCTGACGGATCTCAAGGCTTTTGAACTCATGCTTTCGCTTTCTCGACTATGGCTCTGCTTCACGTTTTTGCTCAATGCCCTCGCTGACGGATTACTCAGATCCAACACCTCCAGCTCAAACTTACTTTTGAACACCCTGCGGGCGAGGTGGAGACCGACACCAAGCTTTGCCACCTGCGGCAGGGAGGATCGTCCATGAGCTGCTACACCGCAGACTTTCGCTGTTCAGACCTCCGGGGGAGACGCTGTGCTCCGGACATCCTACTACGAGGGACTGGCTTCACTTATTAAGGACGAACTTGCCGGACAAGAGCTCCCCGCCACGCTGGAGGGGCTAATCAAGCTTTGACCAGCGCCTCCTCTCTCGTCCGAAGGCAGCCCCGAGGACCCTGCCGTCTGCTCCCACCTACTCCTACACTACACCCAGACCACCGACCACCTTCGCTCCCACCATCACTGGACATGTCGGATCTCCACCTCCTGCCGTTGTTGACACCAGAGCCGGGGAACCCATACCGACCGTGGCAGAATGCGAACGCCGGTTTTGAGGGGGACCTGTTCAGGTAACCCTCCAATTTGGCCACAAATGGGTTTGAAGTACCGCGTTCATTGATTCCGGTGCCGCTGGTAACTTCATTGAATCCACTTATGCCAAAGAATTGGGGGTGAAGATTGAGGCGTTATCCCAGCCAGTTCAAATTACATCTGTTGACGGTCGGCCCCTTTCATCCAGCCCTATCACCCATCAGACCCAGCCCGTCACACTCACCTTGGATCAACACCACGAACAGCTCCAGCTCCACCTCATCTCCATTGCCTCACCTCCCATCATATTCGGATACCCCTTGCTGCTACACCACAACCCCCTCATCTCACGGACTCAATGCCATCCCTCCTTCCTATCGGGACCTGGCTGAGGTTTTCTGTAAGCAACGTACCACCCACCTTCCACCTCATCACTCCTATAACCTGCCGATAGAGCTTCAGCCAGTTTCCATCACCACCCCGCGGCCACCTCTATTCACTCACGGCCACCGAGACGCAGGCGATGGAGGAATACGTCGCCAGCGCCCTCCGTCATGGAACTATTCGGGCATCCTCCTCGCCAGCGGCCGCTGGGTTCTTCTTCGTTAAGAAGAAATGGGGCGAACTTCGCCCGTGTGTCGACTATCGGGGGCTAAACAAATCACCATAAAGAACCGTCACCCGTTGCCGCTCACCAACTCAGCCCTGGACGCCCTCTCTGGTGCCACCATGTTCACAAAGTTGGACCTCCGGAGCGCCTAAAACTTGGTGCGTATCAGAGAGGGCGATGAGTGGAAAACGGCTTTTATCACTCCCACCGGACATTACGAGAGCCTGGTCATCCCATTCGGACTCTGCAACGCACCCTCAGCCTTCCAGGAGTTCATTAACGACGTCCTGAGAGACATGCTAGGCTGATGAGTGTTCGTCTACCTAGACAACATTCTAATCTACTCCCACACCACCGAAGAACACATTTAACACGTCCGGGCTATTCTAAAGAAATTGCTCGCTCATCAATTGTACTGCAAGCTGGAAAAATGTGCCTTTCACAAGCACTCCACCACGTTCCTGGGTTTTGTTATCTCACCCCAGGGTGTGGCCATGGACCCGCAGAAACTAGAAGTTGTGCGTCACTGGCCCCTACCCAGGACTCTCAAGCAGCTTCAATGTTTTCTCGGGTTTGCGAACTTCTATCGTCGCTTTATCCGGGGCTACAGTACAGTTGCAGCACCTCTCACCACCCTGACCAGGCCCTCACCTCACCCATTTCAGCTCACTCCAGCCGCCATCTCTGCTTCCAAGAACTCTGCCATCGCTTCACCACCGCCCCCATTCTCCTCCATCCAGATGCCAACAAACCGTTCATTGTGGAGGTGGACGCATCGGATGTGGGCGCCGGCACTGTTCTCTCCCAGCGAGGCCCAGACCAGAAGCTACACCCCTGTAGCTTCTTCTCCAAGAAATTTGACCCCACTCAGCAGCGATACGGAGTAGGGGACCGCGAGCTGTTGGGCATAAAGTGGGCCTTGGAGGAATGGCGTCACTGGCTCCAGGGCACCAGTGAGCCGTTCATCGTCTGGACCGACCACCAGAACCAGCTAACCATCAGGAACCATAAGCAACTTAACCCACGGCAGGCACGGTGGGCATTATTTTTTGAACAGTACAACTTTCATCTGTCATACCGCCCGGAGTCCAAAAACACCAAGGCCGACGCCCTCTCTCGACAACATGAGGAAGAAGCACCCTGGGCGGACCCTGTGCCTGTCATCCCCACGTCACGAATAATCGCACCCCTCCACTGGGATATAGAAAGGGTTCGCCAGGCACAGGCTGCGGAGGCCGGAGATCGGAGGTCCTTCAGTGGGGCCACTCCTCGCCCGTCGCGGGACACCCCGAACCCGACGAACTGTCCTATTTGTACGACGGGTGTTCTGGTGGCCCAACATGAAGAAGGACATCGAGGAGATTGTTCAGGCATGCCCCGTGTGCGCCAGGGCCAAGGACATAAACCAACCTACCCCCGGGGAGCTCCAACCACTCCCTGTTCCTCGACCGCCCTGGACGCACATCGCCTTGGATTTCATCACGGGCCTGCCGGTTTCCAAAGAACACTATTTTAACCATTGTAACCGGTTCTCCAAAGCAGTACACCTGGTAGCCCTACCTCACATGGGCTGAGCTGTCTCATAATCTCCACGTCTCCTCGGCCACCAACCTAAGCCCATTTGAGGCTTGCCATGGTTTCCAACCTCCGATGTTCAACCATCAAGAACCGGCAGTTGGTCCGTAGATGTCGGCGGCTGTGGAACCAAGCGAACATCGCCATCCAACGTGCCAACACCAACTACGTCGCCCAACATTGCCGTCGACACCCTCCGGGACATTTGTACCAAGTAGGTGACAAGGTATGGCTATCAACTAAAAACCTGCATCTGCACACCGAATCACAGAAGCTATCACCAAGGTTCATCGGCCCATACCGCATCACTTTACAGATTAACCGTGTCACCTACCGGCTCCAGCTGCCTGCGGAGCTCCGGTTCCATCCAGTCTTCCACACATCACAACTAAAACCCTTCATCACTTCACCCATGATTCCACCTGCCCCCCCTGCTCCTCCTCCCCGAATCATTGACGGCGGTCCCGCTTACACTTAGCGACTGATCCTCGACTCGCGCCCCCAGGGGAAGAGGCACTCAATACCTAGTTGATTGGGAAGGCTACGGCCCTGAGGAGCGGTCTTGGATTCCAGCACGTTTCATCCTCTACCCCGGACTCATTCGGGACTACTGTCACAGGGTATCCTCCACCCCAGGACCCTCTGGAACTGTGCACAATGCGGTCGCGAACCAGAAAGCATAAAAGGAGACAAGATGGCGCAGCACATCGCTCAGTCATTGAGTTCGCCCATGCCACTTTGGATTCGTTCGCCGATCCGTGAGTACTCACTTTCTTGGGTTTCCTTATCGATTGAGTGTGTGTTTATAGGACATGGGTTAGATTGTGTCTATCCCTTGCTCCCCTTTTGTGAGAGTCCTTATATTAAATCGCGTGATTATTCTGCCTACTTGTGTCACTCTGCGTTTGGGTTTACCATTCACGCTACAAAGGGCTAACCGCTAAAGCTACGTCTTCTGGTCAACACAGGTTAGTTCGTGACACACCCTCTGGTGCATGACCACTCGTGACGCTACAACCAGCTACAGCAAGTTTCTCCCATTGCTCGAGTATGCCCAGATCTCTCTGCCATCCAATTCCACACGGTTTTTTCTCCATTCCAGTGCTGTCTAGGCTACCAGCCACCGCTGTTCCCAACTCAAAAGGACAAGGTAGAGGTCCCCTTTGCCAAACATTTCATCCGCTGCTGCAAACAGACATGGTTACAAGCAAGACGATACCTGCTGCAAGCCTCCAAGTCATACAAGAGACAGGCAGACTGCCACCGCACCAAGGATCCCAGGTACTGCATAGGGGAGAGAGTCATGTTTGCTACCAGTGACGTCCCTTACAGAACGCTCTTTCACAAACTCTCACCCCGCTTTATCTGTCCTTTTACTGTGTCCAAGTAATCAACCTATGTGCTGTCTGACTCCTGCTCCCATCACATGCGACGGATCCCCGGGACAGGTCCCCGTGACACTGAATACAGGATAAAGTGGTACAGAAGATGAGTGAGTAAGTAATTTTTTCTGGCTTATAAGAAAGCGCAGCATACTAGCTCTTTGCCTCAATTTTCTTGCGTTTGATGGTTTTTCATGTTGCTGATTTCACTTTCACAGTTTTCTGAAATCTGTTTTCAGTTCACTGAAATCATGCTTTCGGTTTCTCAACTACGACTCTGCTTCGCGTTTTTCCTCGACGCCCTCGCTGACGAATCTCATGGCTTTTGAAATCATGCTTCCACTTTGTCAACCACGCCCCCGCTCAGAGATTCCTGCTGATCACAACTCATGGATCTCAGAGCTTCATGCCTTGTGACCACACCTGCAGCTTTGTGCCTGGATCCATCTCTCCGCCCCTTCGTTGCCCTTCTGACAAACTGCTTAGATTATGAACCGATCCAAAAGGCATTATGATATTGGGATTTTATATGTTAGACCAACATAATGTGGCACATAATTGTGAAGTGGAAGAAAAATTATTAAGTTCATTAGACCCAATCCTTCATTAAAGGATCCTTCATCAATCCTTCAATCCTTCATCAATCCTTCATTAATTGGGTCATTAGACCCAATCCTTCATTAAACACAATGCTTCAAGCCATCTCAAAGTGGCACATTCCACAGAGACTGCTCTTTTGTCAGTCACTGAGAAGTTCTATGCTGCTATATCAGCTAAACTGTTATATGTCCTCATTCTCCTGGACCTCTCAGCTGGATTTGACATAGTGAACCACAAGATTCTCTTATCTATTCTCATTAGCCTTGGAATATGTGGCACAGAATACCAGTGATTTGCTTCCTACATAGAAGATAGGTCATATGAGGTGACATGGAGGGGAGCTACATCTCCCCCACAAAGAGCTCAGTACTTGATCCTCTTCTGTTCTCCCTCTATACCCAGTCTCTTGGTAGGGTCATATCATGTTATGCAGATTATACAAAATTCATTCTCTCCTTTCCTCCCTCAGGCACTCAGTTTTCCACTCGGGTCTTGGCATGTCTGGCAGTCATCTCATCCTGGATGACAGCTCATCAGTTAAAACTCTCAGTAATACCTTGGTGTTGTTCATCCCAGGTGATTCATTCCCCTGTCAAGACCTTGTGATCTCCCTGGACAGCAATTGGATCACTGATTTGGTCACTGGCCTCAATCTTGGGGTAAAGCCGGACAATAAACTGTCATTTTCCCCACACATTGGTTACCTCACTCACTCTTGTTGATTTCTTCTTTACAACATCTGAAGTATTTGCCCATTTCTTTCTACACAAGCTACTCAGGTGCTTGTTCACTCACTCATCTTCTATACCGCTTTATCCTGTATTCAGGGTCGCAGGGCCCTTGGAGTCTATCCCAGGAGACTTAAGGCATGAGGTGGGGTACACCCTGGAGAGGGTGCCAATTCATTGCAGGGCACACACACATACACTCACATACACTCACTCACCAATTAGCCTAATCTGCCTGTCTTTGGACTGTGGGAGGAAACTGGAAACTGGGGAGAACAAGCAAACTCCATTCACCCAGAGACAGGAATCGCGCCAGGCCAGAAATTGAACCCGGACCCTAGAGGTGCAAGGCGACAGTGCTAACCAGAATGCAGCTGCACGTCTCATTTTCAACCTTCCCAAGTTCTCCCACACCACCCTACTACTCATCTCCCTGCACTGGCTTCCTGTAGCCACCTACATCAAACTCAAATCTCTGATGCTTGCCTACTGTACAAACTAAAACTGGCCCAGCACCCATTCTGGGGTCTTCGCAGAACAGCTCTTTATACTGAGGTTACATTACACACAGGTGGACTATTTACTAATTAGGTGACTTCTGAAGGCAATTGGTTCCACTGGATTTTAGTTAGGGGTATCAGAGTAAATAGAACTGAATACAAATGCATTTTTATTTATAGAAAAATATATAATTTTACTTCCACTTCACAGTCATGTGCCACTTTGTGTTGGTCTATCACATAAAATCCCAATCAAATATATGTAAGTTTTTTATTATAATGTGACAAAATGTGTAAAAGTTCAAGGGGTATGGTTACTTTTGCAAGGCACTGTACCCATTAGCAGCAGAGGCATGATAAGTTCTGATAAGAGGCATGATAAGCCCTGATAAGTTCTTATTTTTCATTTCACGTGCGCTATTGTGAACGTCTTGGGTTACTTTGCTGTAACCCTGTTTCCTGAAAAAGCGGGAACGAGATGCTCTGTGAAAACGCTTTGGAAACGTCTCTTTGTTGCCCGGTTGTGAAGCAAGTGTGTGTCAAATACGCCAAAAACTTTGGCTTATATAACCGGTCAATTTTTGTCTGAAAGGACGTCCAGTCACGTCTGCAGTGCGGCATTGGAGCATCTCATTCCCGCTTTTTCAGGGAACAGGCTTACAGAAAAGTAACCTGAGACGTTCCCTTTCAAAAGCTACACTCGATGCTGCGTGAAAACACTATGGGAACGAGAATACCCACGCCGCCTGAGGTGTCTCAAACATAATTCTGGGATGCTAGAATTGCATGGACATCCAACTATAAAATCTGGGTTAGGGTTATCACCGTGGATACAGTTGCTATGAGACCTAACACTCTCTGAAAGTAGTAAAAAGTTACTTTCTGGCCTAGCTTGATCTCCTTTTGGATATTGAGAATGGATTCGACCCGAGCAGGAGACAGCTGTGCCCACATTGCGGTCGAATCCCATGTGAAATATGTCGTACTTGAGCAGGAAAGAGAACGCTTTTCGTGCCGTTGAGTCTCAATCCTAAGAATCAAAGTGAGCTAGGATGACATCTCAATGTCGAAGCGCTAGCTGCTAAGACTGAGCCAGAATCAGCCAGTTGTCCATGTAATTCAGGATACGGATGCCCTGGAATCATAGAGCCAGCACTGCATCCGTACATATGTGCGGGGTGACATGGCTAGGCCAAATGGAAGGACCCGATACTGGTAGGCTTCGCCCCCGAAAGCGAACCTCAGGAACTTCCTGTGTTGTGGCAATATTTCTATATGAAAATATGCGTCCTTCAGGTCGATTGTCACAAACCAAACCTCTGGTTGGATTTGAGAAACAATCATTTTGGCTGTCAACATTTTGATATTCAGCCCACGAAAATGTAAAATTGAACGCAACCCCCCGTGTCTCTTGGAAACCAAGAAATGCTGACTGTAATAGCCTGATTCTCTGTCTGGCAGGGGAGCATGTTCTATGGCCCCTTTTTCCAGCAAAGTCTGTAATCTCTACAGTGCTTTGTACCTAAAGAGACATACCTGGCAGTAGGTCCTCACTCGCTGGACACTGCTGCTCCATGAAACACCAGTGGTGGCGGAAATTGAACCACGGCCTCCTGAGGCTGCCAGGAAAGAGTTTATATTCCTTATTGAAATTTTACACGCCCCTCCCCGGGGGGAGACACCCCCATGGTCCTGGGCACGTAAGCCTCAGGATTTCTTTTTAGAGGAGATGATGCTCCTCAGGTCTGGCCTCCTTGAGGCAGACTGCAAAGCACTGCGAGTCCCACTCTCCTTTTGCGCTTCATGCCTGGCGAGAACCGGACCTGGTCAGGACCGACAGTCCCGACCTCTGAGCACGGTGGAGGAAAACTTCACAAAGGCCTGCTTGTACAGCTTCGCCTCTCGAAACCTAGTGGCGGCGGTGTTTACGGCGTATCCAAAAAGGCCGGAAGGTGAGATGGGAAAGCGCGATCCCTGTCCTTGATGCCTGTGAGGTTAAGCCACAGGTGTCTCTCCGTGGCGACCAGGGCAGCCATAAAATGGCCGATAGCACGGGCCGTCTGCTTGGTGGCATGGAGAAATAAATCTGTGGCTCAGATTTATAAATCTGTGGTCGATAGTCCCACCAGTGCTCAGATCTCTCAGTAGGTCAGCCTGGTATGCCTGCAAAGCCATGGTGTGCAGGGCAGCACCAGCCTGACCTGCTGCCTGAAAAAGCTTTTCCCACCAACAAAGATGTTAAGTCTACACAGCTTGGTGGGGAGTGTGGACTTTTTCAGGGAGGATGAGCTCCCAAGAGAGAGATAGCCCACAAGCATCTCTTCAATCTGGGGCATCATCATATAAAACCACGCTTTTCGCATCAACGACATTCGAACAAATCAATGTCAATAGCACAAAAACACGGGATGAATAATGCTTATTCCATGAATGAGTTAACTCGTCATGGAGGTCACCAAAGAAAGGGAGGGGCCATCGCTGAGGCCCCTCCTCCGGCCACCTGACAGAAACCTGTCGTCTAACTTTGAGCGTTTGGGGGATTTATTTTATTTTATTTTCTACGGCAAATCGAGGTGTAAGCGTTCGAGCGCGCATTACCACCTCTACTCACCAACTCCTGATACGCTTGCTCATCACTAGAGGAACGCTCTGAAGTGATAGTTTCCATCTCCACAGAAGCGAGAGAGAAAGTTTCTTCCGCCCCTTCACAAGAAAAAACTTTGACTTATATAACCTCGGTCAGGTGATGTCATCTGAAGTGGACGTCATCTGAAGTGAAGATGTCATCTGAAGTGGACGGTAAAGGCTCATGATCCTGCGAGAGAAAGGGAAGATTCCGTCTCATGCGCTTCCGCCAGATCTGCATGCAAACCCCAGGAATGCGCCGCTGCTGGGTTTAATTTTAAAAAGGCGAGCAGAGCGTGAAGGACTTTAATAGGAAGGAGATCGCAATGCTCACATCCTCCGTCAATCCTGAGGATAGCATGCTCTTCCCCCTAACACTGAAAACAGAAAGCGTGGAGAACGCCCTCAGCGAGATATCTTTTACCCCGAGGCATCTCCTGTCTAACTCTGCCATCTTTATGGTGAGTAATAAGACACTTTCTATTTTTGCTTTCTTTTTGCTTTGAAAAGTGCTTGCACACACGCACACACACAATGCGGTCCTTGAAGACAAACAGACCTGAGGATGTTTCCGGTTCAGTCCTATTTATAACCTGCAGGTGCACCTTATCAGATGAAGTCACCTGACCAAGGTCATATAAGCCAAAGTTTTTGGCGTGTTTGACACACACGTGCTCCACAACCATCAACAAAGAGACATTTCCATAGCGTTTTCACGCAGCATCGAGTGTACCTTTTGAAATGGATCCTCTGTACAAAAATGTGGAAAAAACTCTGGAGGATGAGGTGCCCAGTGCTCCAGTGGACAGCGAGAAGTCCAAACTGGAGAAGAGAGTGATGGAGTTGGAGGAACTGCTCCATGTGAAACAAACAGAGTTTGAGATAAAAACTGAGGTAAGCAACACCATATGAACAGTATTGCAACAGTTCAAATATTAACTTTGAGGCATCCATTATATCACAAGGCTTTAGTAGAAGAATGATGTGTAGCAAAATATTACAGTGGTTACCTAATCGGAATGTTGGTTTTACCGTCGAGGCGCTCGGCGGCAGCAATTGGATTTGTGCGTTTGCTGGCTTTCACCACTGAGTGGTGCTATATAACTAAAGACTGACGCCTCATGCCTTAATTCATTCTCTGCAGGATTAATGAGCCGTGCTCCTTTAGAACTGCACGTAGAAGCAGTAAAATCAAGTGAAACACTGTAGTTAAACGAATTCATAATCACATTACTAAAATTACAGTACAAATGTAGAATTCAAATTAAATTAAATCTTATTAGGATCAAA
>JAQMYK010116193.1:0-14273 GCA_030014345.1 Clarias buthupogon | reverse complement strand
TTGATTGTGTGAAGCTGCTTTGAGGCAATGACAATTGCTAAAAGCGCTATACAAATAAAATTGAATTGAATTGAACTACTCTTTAAAATGAGACGAACCTTACAACTACTATGTGAATCATCACCAGAAAATGATGATGAAAATATAAGGAAGGTTATTAGAGTACTATACAGTAGCTGTTACCGAAGAACAAAGTGAAAGGGGGCTTGATTTGATCGGCTGTTAATGTGAATAATTTAATCACACATCACATATTATTAAAATGATATTAACAATTTTGCCTTAAACAACTAATAATAGTTACACTGAAACTGCTTGGGTGAATAATATGACAAATAAACCCAAAAGTACAGGATATACAGTAGGAGGTTTTTTTGTTTGTTTGTTTGAACTTTAATCATGGCTCTGGTCTTAATTTGTGCATTACATTGATGGTCGTTGCTTATTTTCACCTCCAGCTTGTAAACATAAGCTTTGCTCTGTGTGAAATAAAACCTACAGTATGAGAGACACAGGATTTTGTGATAATCAAGAGTAACTATTAATTTAGACAAATCTAATGTGGCTGTTTTATTAGGATATGCGTTCGCAGTTGGTATTAAGATTTTAGTAAGTAGTAGTATGTAGTAAAAGAAAAGGACACAAAGAAAAAAAATAGTGTAAGCAAGATCAACTTTTATCCTTCATTACCTCATATGAGAGTACCGTGCAGCCACCACTGCTTTAACCCTCTGACTGAATATGTACTTGTAGAATATTTTCTCTTATACCACCAGTATCTCCTGACACTGTCAGTTAGGTGCACCCTGCATAGTCAAGTATTAAAGCAGCTGAGCAGACTGTGGATGCTTACAGTACGTGTCCTGCCAGTGTTTTGTCATGGCCCAGTGGCCCAGCTTTACTCCATTGTTTCTGGCACAGCTAGCACACATAACATAAAAAGATAGTGCACATGACATTACAGCCTGCAGCATGCCAATGGCTCTCTCTCCCTTGCTCCTTGTGACACTCGAGGCATTACGGAAGGGACTTAAACATGCCCTTTTCCAGCCCTGACCTTACCTTTAACATGGGTGCGTTCAAATATAACATACTCTTCTTTCTGGACCTCAATATGTACAACTACACACAACTTTGCAGAGGGACTAGAAATTAGTTTTTCCCTAAGACAATACTGGTCTTAAACATACTCAGTGAGAACTTTTGTGAAACTGTAGTTTTCCTCTTATAGAAAACATGTTTAAAACACTAATCAACTGTGTGACAAAAGACATTGCAGAAGTCCCAACTCCTGAGAAGCACACTGGCATTGAGGACAGGATATCATACAGAGGGATTTTGAGCCAGAATCATAATCCCAAACATAACTGTCAGTTATCCTCTTTTCATGTTGTTATTCTGTCCCTCCTTTTAATAGTAGAAGGCGTCAGATTAGCATTTGAGGCTTTGTTAGACCTAGTCGAGATGTGACTCTGCTCCATGTCCTCCCTTTTTTTAAATTTATTAAACAAATTTTAAATTGATATATTTAGTTTTATGTATATAGTTCTATTTATTTATACTGTACTGTATATCTAGGACAACATTTCCTTTTCCCAATTCTTAAAATACAAGGCTGGCTTCTTAATCAATGCCTCAGGAGCAGTTAATTTTTCTTACATAATTATTTTGTACAAGCACAGATGCACACATAGGCACTCTTACCCAAAGTGACCAATATATTTGCAAAATAAACAAAATAAGGTGACATTTACATGAATCTCTACTAAACACACACAGATGAACATATACACACAAACACATGCATACAGATAAATGGACACTGACCATTTGAATGAGAAGGCTGTTCAGATCAGTGAGTGGCTTGTTGATGAGCAGGAGCTCTTCTGCTGTTTCTGTGTCTTCATCACTGTCAGACTTTAGGAAAGGACACACAGATTGACCATACGTACAGTATGCCATAATAACGTACATGATAATATTAACACACCACATATTACACATACTGTACGCACGCACGCACGCGCACACACGCACACAGAATTTAGATCGGGTCATTGTGCAGCACTCTATCACTCTCCAAACATATAGCTCTTACATACAGTAATCTAGACAACAGCTTGGAGTGGATGCATGAAAACCATGTGGATAATTCTATTCTAATCTTATCTGCATGCCAAGTGTCATTACTAATGATAGTCTCACTAAATGCAATCCAGACGGGATGGCATCTTGCTGCAAAATGCTATGGTAACTAGGGTGAGACTGGACAGGTCTCCGGCGAGTCTTAAAAGAAGATGGCTAAATCTGGGACCAGCTACTTCCCATATGTCCTCTTTGCTGTTTGAGAGACCCCCTCAAGCCTCCACAGCTTCACGCCGATTGAGCTCCTGTTTGGGAGAAGTCTACATGGGCTCTGTAGTGCTGTCTGAATGTCTGGTTCCTCTCAAGGTTTCTTCCTATTACTATCTCAGGGGGTTTTGCTCATCAAGGACAGTCTTATCATTATAATTCATACACATTCACATTTCATACAAACTAAAATAATTATTTTGATTGTGTAAAGCTGCTTTGCGACAATGTCAATTGTTAAAAGCGCTATACAAATAAAATTTAATTGAATGAATTGAAGGACATGCAGGCTAAAATCAGCCATGAACTGCCCTATTGCCTACTGTGCCAAAGCACATGGAAAAATGCCCAACTAGCCCAGCAATGCAAAGCCTACGAACGGCCAGAACAGCAACAAGAGTTCCAACTAGTTGATCCTACATCATCCTTACACCATTGTGGAATGAGTGGGGCCAGTGAATTACAGACTGCAAGAGGGTAACACAAAAAGTTCTGAACTTTATCATATATTGAAAAGGTGGATAGAACCACTGCCAGCCATTTTAGCTCTTGCCTCTCTTTCTCTTGAGCCACAGTGTCCCAGCACCAAGAGCTAAATGAGCTGGTTGATCAGTTTCAAAATGTGTTCTCCACCAAACCGGGGCTTACTCATCTGATTCGATATGACATCATGACATCAATGCACGAGGTTAATTGTCTGCCAGCGCCCCTACAAATTCACGGCCCGTCGTCGCGTCATCGAAACCAAGATCGCTAAATTGTTGCATGACAGCATCATAGAGGAGCCCCTGGTCCTGTCTTATTGTATATGGGGAAAAGAATAAAGTTGAAGCGGTCTGAAATTTCCTTTTCTAACAGAAGTTAGCAACTGCTCACAGTGTCAAAACTATCACTAACTGGTTTGCTGACCATGATATTACTGTGCTTGATTTGCCAGCCAATTCGCCAGACCCAAACCTCACAGACAGTCTGCAGGCAATGTGATTATTCCAAACAGACATTTTTGTCATATTGAATGCAGCACTTTGTCAATTAAATTCCTCTCATCCATTTAAAATATACTGTAAATGACAACTCGGGATGGCAACTAGGAGACTAGGCAGGAGGAGAAAGAGGAAAGAAAAGGGAGTGTGACAAGGAAAAAGACAGAAAAGGCAGACAGAGAGAATGAGAGAGTAAGACTTAAGAAATACTTTTCATAATACTTAATGCTTCTCCCAAGCCATGCTTGATTCATAGTAAATATGCATACAAATTTATATTTTTATCAGATAAAAAGAAACATTTGGCAATTACAATTACATGCTCTTTTATGTAGCGTATTATTCTAAAATGCAAAATTGTTAAGATATTGCAACATGAACTTGACACGGTTATGGACACTACAGATATTTTACATTTTAAGCTTTTACCCAAAACCAAATTAGGCAACAATTTGTAAAGGTTATAAGCTTTTAAATTATTATTTAAAAGCATATAATTTAATTATTAAATTATTATTGTTTGAAGCGATATAATAAGTATAATGCTGAAAAATGGCCATTTTTGGGCCACATATAAAATTATCTCTCCAAAACGGCAACTTAAAATTTTTTAGAGAAGCAAGATTGGTCACTCTCATGCTGCATAAACTACAAAGGTAGCTTCTTTGCCGGATGCCCTCCTGACACAACCCTTCCATTTTATCCAGGCTTTATCCAGCACTACATCCAGTGGCTGGGGTTTGGGCACTGGCTAGGAATCGAACCCGGGCCTTCTGCATGGCAGGCAAAACACCTACAGTACCACTGAGCCACAAGTGCTGTTCTGTATTATATGTATAACATAAAAAATAAAAAAAAGCAGCATCAACATTTTGTTTAGGCCATTTGCGTTTTCAGAAAAAAAAATCTCTTATGTATT
The DNA here is from genome assembly GCA_030014345.1 of Clarias buthupogon. Taxonomy (NCBI): domain Eukaryota; kingdom Metazoa; phylum Chordata; class Actinopteri; order Siluriformes; family Clariidae; genus Clarias; species Clarias buthupogon. Next base: position 10,019 of record JAQMYK010116193.1, on the reverse strand, counting down.
CTCCTTTTTTTGCAATATCTGTGCAAAAATATGCACAGAATGGCATTGGACAGAAGACAAAGAGCTGGGTAATGAGACCTTTGAGGCGTGGTTCCTTATAATTGTGCTGTGTAAGATGCCCAATTTCACTGTACACTTTCTCATGAGGCTACTGGAAATGCCACACAGGTGCACACAGCACCATCTAAGGTATGGGAAACACCCTTTAAATGCTAACCACAAACATATGCACATGCGCATCTGTATGTATAAGTAAACAAAGGCATATCTGACCAAGTAATGTGCAAACTCGGTTCAGTTTCTAAAGTGGTGTATCGTTCTCACAGCTGGAGAACAAGACTACAACAGCTTGGAGTGGATGCAAGAAAACCATGTGGATAATTCTATTCTAATCTTATCTGCATGCCAAGTGTCATTACGCAATGTAATCATCAGCTAGGAGAGGACCCAGACATGACCACCCCCCCCAACAGCATGCCTAGGGCGACAGAGGCAGAGAGAGAGAGAGAGAGAGAGAGAGAGAGAAAGTAAAGGAGAGCTGACGGTAGACAGCAAGAGTGAGACATGCTTACTGATCAGAGGATGTAAGAGGGAAAGGAATGTCAAGTGAAGAGAGAAAGAAACCATGTGCAAGCATGAAAGTGTGTGTGAGAGACTGACGAGCAAGCGGCCTTACCTTTAGAGCCATTCGAACCATGGTGGAGAGGTGTTTGAGCAGGCAGTGGATGATGTCCAGCAGGGACAGCAGTAGAGCCAAACAGCTCTTTACCCCACATCTCTCTTCTTTCTCTACATACAATGCTGCTGCCTCCATGAACACTCCACACACCAGCTCTATTATACCTGCAGAGAAACATTTATTGTACAGTACCTAAAGTGATTCACGTACCTATCATATTTACAGGACGGAGGCAGTATATGCAAATGGTTAATATGAATGGACCAGTCTTGTTGAAGTAACCACAAGTAAGAACTTTTCTAATGTTACGAATTAACTTGTAAAGCAAGTTAATATTTTCAGTAGGAAAACGGTTTGTTATACAGTCGATGATCAATGTAATTACTAGGAGTGTAAACCCCAGACTTCCATACAATAGGACTGATTCTTAAGGAAGCAATTTGATATTTGATGATGTCATCAAAACTGTGACAATACAGTTAAAATATGATACATTTTTGTATCCTTCAACGGATTGTGTTCATATTCTGATGTCAAAACTACAAATTTATAAATTATTATGGACACACAAAACATGGTGCTATTTATTTAACAAAGACTCATGGCACAATACTGAACCACAACTTACTGTCAAAAGGCAGCCAGTTGAAGCACTCAAACTGCCATGATTTTGAAAGGATGACAAAAGTAGAGTACATTTAAATTAAACATTGCTGTACACACACTGCACAGACCTGAAGCAAATCAACAGTATAGAGTCAACTAAATCTTTTTGGGACCTCAGAATCGTTCATGCTCAGTAAAAATAAAAACTTTATCTCAAAGAATCCACAATTAAGTTACAGATAATTACAGTACAATAGAACAATATGCTAGAGCACTGTAGAGAGTCTGTAAAAAAAAATCCCTTACAAGGCTCCCATTGTGGGAGCACAAATGATTTATTCTTATAGTTGTAAAACTGCACTTAAGAATATTTTCTAGCATTAATTTACTGCCTGTACTTCGTTAAGCTGTAGACACTCAGAAAAGTATGCAAAACAAACAAGTCAGCAGTTGATGATTCACCAGAAAGCATTTTTTTCTCAGCACTGCAGTCTGTGAAAACTGTAGTCATATTTACAAATATGTAAAAATGAAGTAGGGTACAAATGTGAACCTTATATAAATGAGGCTCAGAGGGCACTGCACGAGCCCAATTTTCATTAGGATATCAAAAGTCTGAATGGTGACTCGCAAATCTCTCCAATTCTGAAACTCATTTCCATTCTATACTGTATGTCTCTTTCCATTCTTTTCTCATCCTCCTACCCCTTCCTCTCAATCTAACACATCGATTACACTGTTGTTGCTTTTCTACCATTTTTGTTCTCTCACTTTCTATTTCTTCACCATGCTCTCACTTCAGTTTCTTTCTTAAGGCAGCATCCTACATTCACAGCTTTCTAGTCATGCCAAAAAAGGACCAATTATAGCATGCTTCCTCTACTCACTCCTCTTCTCGAGCGACACAGTGTTTGCTAGATAGTGCTAATTCTCAGGGTTATATTTAGTGCTGGGTCAGGCCTTCCTGAGAGTGGGACCTGATAAGGTGCGTGATGACGGTATCCAAATGAGGTGACCTGCGTGTGACCCTGCGCTGTAATGAGCAGAGACAGCCCCCCCTTACCGAAGCGCTAGCTGGGGAAGAGGACTGAAGCGTTGTTCTGATGTGGAGAGACATTCATTACACAGCAAAATGAGAAAAAACGGCCAATTACAGTCTAGGATGTGGAAGGAGTTTGGATGTGCATGAATTCATTTAGGATTTACACTGCGCCATGAAACTATACAGTATACTGTATAGTCTATAATGTTTCTTATGCTTTTCTTCCACCTCATTTTAATAAAGACATTCTACTGCTAAGCTGAATGACAGAAGATTGACAGTCTATATAATATTTCAGGCAACAGCCATTTAACTAAATCCCCCATTGTGCTGAGCTTCTATAGTTCGGCCATTAAATAAATATCTTTATTTTCTGACAATAAGCCTCTGGTATAAATCACCTTCTTTGTAGAAAAGTTGAAAGTCTGTGTCCTTTGGTCCAATCAGATTAGCGAGGATGGTCATAGCATTCTGCATGATGCCACCAAGGATGTTATTATGATGGACCTAAGGGGAAAAAACAGGACCAAATCCTCCTGGTAATTAACAGAATAACTAAAGGAGCATAGATTATTATTTTTATTTTTATTATTAATAATAACAATAACTGTTATTATTATGATTAACAACAATTATAATACATTTTAATTATACAATTATAATACAAAGTTACAGAAAAAAATAACCATGATTTTTCTTTTCTTTTAATTTTCTTGCTTTCCACTTGTGAACAATTGTCACTGTATAATCTTGAACTCCAAATTGTTTGTAAATGGTTTTATATCCCTTTTCCAGACTGATGTACAGCAACAATTGCTTATCTACGACCACTGATTTTGTTTTTCACAGTTGGCATTGTTTACTCACACCTGAATGATGATCAGTTAATCAGGGGCTGATGATTAGCAGCACCTGGCTGCAAATGCTGTACATCCAGTAAGGGTCCTTAGTATTTATATTTTTGTTCTTTTTGCTTAAGGTTTTGCTTTATAAATACTGTATACACGCACACACTGCCTGGGCAAAAAAATAAATAAATGTAAAAAAAGTCAACATTTCAAGAGCCTCCGAGTGGCGCAGGGGTAAAGTGCTTGGCCTACCATCCAGAGATCGCTGGTGATCGCCGGGTGATGCTGTAACCTCTCACAGCCGGAGGTCTCAAGAGAGCTAAATTGGCCGAGCTCTCTCAGCGGGGAGGGATGAGAGGTACTTAGTGCTCCCACATTAATCACGGCTCTACGCCATTTGGGGCGTCTGTGAGCTTGTGCACGCGGAGAGAGCAGATAGCGCTGTCCTCCGAGTGTGTTACTCCACCCCCAACGGTGCGTGAGCGAGCAGTTCGAAAAAAAGAGGTCGGGTGGTGTCACGTGGTTCAGAGGAAACACGTAACAACCCTCGGCCCTCCTGGCTGAATGGTAGTAAGTAGCCTTAATGTGGGAGCCCCCTCTAGTGACGGGAAGGAATTGGACACGACTAAATTAGGGAGAAAATCGGGAAAAAATGTTTAAAAAATAAATAAATAGTCAACATTTCAGAAGGTTTAGCCCTGCATCAAGCAAAGAAAACAACTCAATGTTAGAGACATGTTCAAATGTTAGAACTCAATGTGGCCCACGAATCAAAAAGTTTGCCCACCCCTGCCCTAACCCTACTGAAAGTCTTTGGGAAATGTTGAAGATGACATTGCAGGGTATTTAGACACTCGTCATCAATACTAGAACCTTGGCCCAAATTATGGCTACTCTGGAAAGCTATACTGTATTGTGATTACGTTCTCAAAATAATAGTGTGCCAAATCCATATCATAATCAAAGCTAAAAGTGATCAAATAAAATAGCAAAATGTAAAAAAAATTTGCCAGGCAGTATAATAATTTGATTCACTAATTCGAGTCACTATCAATCTGGAAATAGCAAAAGAGCAAACAAAAAAAAAAATCATCATTGTACTTGCATTGTACTTACATTACATAATCACTAGCAACAGCTAAAAAAGGAAAACATGTTGCTATAGTAATGCATCAGCTAAAATATCTATTTATGCCCTGAACCATTTAAAATGTATTTCTTTAAAAGATGTTCTCTTCGCAGAGTGTGGAGCACTGTGATGCTCTGTTTCATCTGAACCACACTGAGAGACACTCTCCTCAAACTCAAACTTTTAAGGTAAACTTAAAATTTCTGTAGTGAGGTATGATTCCCATAAAATGTATTTTCTGGATGCTTTAAAAAAAAAAATTCTGGATGCTTTATTCTCTACTAAAGCTGGATTGGGAGACCCACGGTAAAAAAATACATCATACTAAAAGAAACAAGGTCCAGTCTAGAGGCTATGTGAACACTTACCGCTATGACTTCAAAGATGGCAGACAGAAGACTACTCTCCCTGACAAACCTACATTAGGGACACACAACACAAAATATAAATGTCATATGTATGTCCATGGCATCATGTCTATAGTCTGTCTTCATTACTGTGAGAATACAGTACATGTATTAGACTTGTATAAATATGATGTTGATGGCTGAAAGCTCTAAGACACAAAGATCAGTCATCTAAGAAAATAACCTTTGACTAATACCCTCAGGAGAAAAGCATGAAAATAAGAGAATGATGGCTGAAAGAAAGAAATTAGGGAAGAAGAATATGTATGCAGGGGATCAAAGAGAGCAAAAGAGAGAAGGGGAGGTAGAGGGAGAATGTTATGTTCTATAAGGCTTGTCACTGGGGACTAATGATTGTCTTTATCGAAAATCTTCCCTCACATCGTTATTGATTAGGGTCTTTGATTCACAGCCAATTACTATAGTCATGTAGAGGCCCTCTAACAAGAATGCAACAATATGGAGTAAACAGAGAGCTAGATTGAATGAAATTAGCTATAGGACCACTATCAAAAGATTAATCATGATGCTTGCCTTGCACTAAATAATGATATACTGCATGCCTAGGAGCATTTGGTGATTCACCTTATTTGGCATTGGCTGTGGTATAGGTGCAACAAGGAAAGAGCTTAAAACCTGATACAAAGCCAAATGGTACTCGAAACTGTTGCACAAATGCAAAGCTTGAATAAAGACGGTCACACAAAAGTCAAAGGACGCTAAATATTAAATAGCGAGAAAGAAAAAGTTTCAATGGTAAGGACAAAAATATATTGGTTTCATTCCAATCAGAAGAAATCTCTGAGAGTACACGAATATTTTCATGTTACAAAATTAATATAAGCGCAGGTCTATCTTAGCTAAACTTGATCACTCTCACTCATCTTCTATACCGCTTTATCCTGTATTCAGTATATAATAGCCTATATAATAGCCATCCATCTTCCTCTTTTTAATATTGACACTGAAATACAAAATACCTGTTTTGAGCACTAGTTTCTTTAGTTGATTTGCCATGTGGTTATCTAACTAACACACGGAGAGCTATTCAACTTCTAGCACGTGATTCAGAATCTATGTAAAAACTGTATGCCTGCTTTTGGTTTACAGAGTGTGTTGCAGACACTGAGACACAAGATATCCAGGTGTTAGTTGAATCAGCCCACCTTGAACACTCCGCACCTCAGCAACATTCCCCAGGTCAGTCAGTCAAACCTACTCCCCCCCCCCCCCCAAAAGCCCATACTTCTTCTTTGTCTTTCGGCTGTCCCCTTTCAGGGGTAGCCACAGCGAATCATCTGCCTCCATCTAACCTTATCCTCTGCTTCCTCTTCTCTCACACCAACTAACTTCATATCCTCTCTCACTGCATCCATAAATCTCCTCTTTGGTCTACTGTACCTCTACAGTCTAGACCTCCTGCCTGGCAGTTCCGACCTCAGCATCCTTCTACCGATATACAGTATTCACAATCTCCCCTCTGAACATGTACAAACTACCTGAATCTAGCCTCTCTGACTTTATTTCCAAAACATTTAACATGGGTTGTTCTTCTGATGGACTCATTCTTGATCCTATCCATCCATTTCACTCCCAAGGAGAACCTCAACATCTTCATCTCTGCTACCTCCACCTCTGCCTCATGTCTTTTCTTCAGTGCCGCTGTCTCTAAGCCGTAGAGCATCACTGATCTCATCATGGACTTGTACACCTTTCCTTTCATTCTCACTGATACTCTAATTACACAATATCACTGAGACTTTTCTCCACCCATTCCAACCTGCCTGCAAACGCCTCTTTCCACACTCTCCGTTGCTCTGGACCATTGACCTTAAAGTCCTCCACCTTCTTTACCTCTGCTCCGTGTAGCCGCACAGTTCCACTTGGGTTCTTCTCATTCACACACATGTATCTGTCTTGCTGCAGTTAACCTTCATTCCTCTGCTTTCCAGAGCAAACCTCCACCTCTCCAGATTTTTCTCCACCTGTTCTCTGCTGTTACTACAAAGCACAAAGTTATCCCCAAACATGATAGTCCATAGAGACCCCTGTCTAACCTCATCTATCATCCTGTCCATTACCAGAGCAAACAAGAAGGGGCTCAGAGCTAATCCTTGATGCAGATCCACCTCCACCTTGAACTCACACCCACAGCACTTTTTATCAGTGTCTTACAGCTCTCATACATGTCGTGGACCACTCTAACATACTTCTACAACACCACATTGCCACCATGCCATCACCATGGCTCTCTCGGAACCCTGTCATATGCTTTCTCTAAATCTATTAAGACACAATGCAACTCCCTATTACCTTCTCTGTCCTTCTCCATCAGCATCTTCAAAGCAAATACTGCATCTGTTGTACCCTTTATAGGCATGAAACCATATTGCCCTAGCTTTCACTACTCTCTCCCAAAGCTTCACTGTATGGCTCTCATCAGCTTTATTACCTCTGTACTTGCCAAAAAAGCTCATTCAAAGCTTATTCATTGTCTTTATTTTTTAAAAACCAACATTAATTCAAATGTCCACAAATTTAGTTCTGAATAAAACACAAAGTAAACCAGCCTCCCAGTTAAACTATGTCTTTTCTCCCCCCCAGGCACAAAAATAAGAAAAAAGAGGCGCAAAGTTGATCAAGACCACTACAGCTTTCTGGCGAATTTGCAGAGACAGCATCAGTCATGGCTAGCAAGGCAGATGCAGCAGCAACAGGAGCGTGATGAACGGTTTATTTCATCTCTTATGGAGGCCAACGCACGGGCTACAGAACGAGTTGTGTCCTTAATGCTTGATGGTCTCCAAAAAATTATTAGTCCACAAATAAACAGCCCACATATTTCGACAGAGCTGCACCATCCTGCTCAAAATGGAATTTCAAGCCCTTGCTCATCGATAAAGAATGAAGACTTTGAGGACTATGAGACAGGGTAGTATATGTGTGTAAACTGTTTGAAGAAGCAGTAAAAAAAGAAGCAATGCACTGTAAAACAGAACCAGGAATGAGCTCTGCTAAGCTCCATAAAGAATCTAGTGCTAATAACTAGAGTATAACGTACAGGGAAGCAATGTGTTTAACAGTAGTACAAGAGAAGCTGAGAGTAGCACAAGCAAAGAATCCAACATGCATATTTATAAAATCTTTTGAAGCCACAAAATTTTAAGCCCTGTTTTCCAAGCCCCATGTCAAAGTTCAACATGTTCAAAAGTTAGTCCTGTACCACCTATTTTAATTCCATGGGATTTTTTTGTGTAAAAACATAATCCTCTGATCATAGCAGGAGTCAAGTATTAGACAACATCAGATGAAAATCAATAGACACAAGAGGCTTTCATCTGGAAACCCTTCCAAACAAACCGTACCGTAAGGTGTTGTCATGGACTTTAACATGCACTGGCCTGTAGAGTCTGATACTGTATGTACTCTTGCATTTTTTTGTATTTCTCTGAGCATTAAACAGTCTGACCTTTGAGTGAATGTGCTGGGACGTACACTCCTGAGAAGATTGGCAACTGTCTTGAATGCTTTTCATTTGTCTCTCTTACCATAGAATGTTGAACTTCAGATTGTTTGCTCTCAAATTTTGTGCAGCAACAATTGCTTCTCTAAGACCATTCGTCATGTGTTTCCCTCTAGGCATTGTTTAACACACACCTTAATGCTCCAGAACAGCAAACTGCAAATGGTCGATTAATCAAGGGCTGATGGTTAGCAGCTCCTGACTGCAACTTACCCTCTTAAATCCTGTGTAAGCAATAAGGGGGTACATACAGTAGTAAGCCCCACAGGTTTTTTTTTTCCTTTTTGGCTTCATTTTTGTTAAATAAATTATTGCATGGTGAAAAAGGTTATATGCTGTTTCTCTGAGGTTGTATTTGTGTAAAACTAAGATCAGATGATTTTTTATGATGTTTTTACACCCAAAAAGAGGGGGTAAACATTTTTAAATGCTAAATGGTAAACATCTGTGTTGCAAGACGAACAAAACACACTTTATAACAAATTAATCAACTTTGGAGTGGTAACAGCATGCCACTGTTTTATTTTTGCACACTATTGGCTGTAAGTGTAACAGTGTAATGGCTACAAGCATACCTGTTGATTTGCTTGCTGTGCTCAGTCAGAGAAGATAGCAGTTTAAGAGCATAGACAGGTATTGGGTCTGGCTCCAGAAGCAAAGACTTGTACCTAAAGAATGGATCATCATACACCTCAGTGTGTCATCTATAATAACAAGACCTATCCAATAAAGGAAATTTCAACACTGACAATAATGATTGTTTATATTGAGGGGGAAAAAAATTAGCAGGGGGTCTGTCTCACTGTGGTAGCAGACACTCAGTTATGAGAGATAACAGACGTGTGTTTGAGGATTTGCGCTCTAGATCCCAGGTTTCCTTTTCTCCTTCCTCTACCTCCATCACCTCCTGGCTCAGAAACTGCAGAGTGATATCTGACAGCACCCTTAAACTCACAATGCTCCACTCCACTGAAACGCAAACACAAGAGAACTGGAACCTGGAACAACAGCAAAGGAATTTAAACTCTCTACTAATCTCTAGGCTAATTGTAGGCAAATGATCTCAAACAATTTTTCTTTGGCTCATGATGAGTAGAAAAATACAAAATCAGGCCTGCAATGTGTTATGAGTTTAGCCTGTCTACTAAGCCAGTGGCAACACAACTCACCGTTCTTGCTAAATGCCAGACATGCCAACGGCGGTAGGATCGAATCCACAACCTTGGACAGAGAAAAAGCAACACGTTATTCCCCAACCAAGAGAAGCTCACCTAGATAGTCTTAACAATTCATATTCACAGTTATACACAGTGATTCAAGCAAAAAGTAAAAGAACTCAAGGGAGCTCCAATTTGCATCTAAATGTGATGTTGGCTCCTGCCCATTTGATCATGTAGCTTTTAAAAATTACAACTGGGTTTATGAGCATTACCAAATAGAATCATCTCCACAGATTCACAAGTACAGGTAGCTTAATGTAAATAGCTATGGGCATTTATAATATAAAGAATTCCATTTTAAAAACCATTGGCAATAAAATACAGTGTATTTCTAAAGAAAATGTAATGTGTTTTGTTTCTAAAACGAATAGTAATTAATTCATCCCATCTCTAATAGTAGTATTATAATTGCAATTTTGCACATACTGTAATTAAGGTTTGTGGGGGATTTTTCTACATGGTTATCTAGCTTATTGTGTATACCATTTGGTAGGGGTGGGCGGTATACCGGTATACACGGTTAACCGGTAGAAATTTGTCAACCGGTAGAGATTTTGGTCTATCG
>JAQMYK010115659.1:0-14729 GCA_030014345.1 Clarias buthupogon | reverse complement strand
TAAGAATGGGAGTTTTACTTTTTTTTTAATTAAATTGTGATAAAAACAAACACACACACACACACACACACACACACCCACACACCTCCTACTTTCGCCTTCACAGACACAGTTTCTCTGCTCTACACAGAAACACTGCTCTGTCGCTATTTTTTTCAAAGGTAAAGTGAATTTAGGTAAGGTTAATTTGTTTTATTTTTACTTTACAGCAGTGATTCCGTTAGTGTGTCGTTCAATCGAGTGTCATTAGAGAGATTTCTTGTTTATTTTTGCGATATAACAGTGTTTCCGTTGTGTGCGCGTGTGTGAAAAGATTAATTGACAAAGTCAATTAACAAAGCTACACAACCCTGATACATGGCTGTGACAATATAATTAACCATTTTCTATGCAGCACTGGTAGTGCAATATTGCTTCCTAAAACCTGATAATCATTAGCCTGTGAAAAATTGTGAAGTATTTTTGCCCATATGAACATGGAACTGGGTCTATACCAGTGATGGGCATCTTGAGGTTAACATCTGTATTTACATTTGTAAAGGCATCTCTTGAATGTACACTTTGACCATATATACCATGACTGTCTGCAGAGTGTTGGCGATTTGGCTAGATGCTGTGAAGTTTTTTTTATTTATTTATTTATTTTTACTTCTACTGTACTTTCCAAAGGAAAGAAGTCTGTGATTGTCCACTCTTCTGTGGCCTTCCCGGATGTTTTGGGTGTTGCAGAGTTTATCAGTACATTCCTTCTTTTGTTGTTAAATCGTTGCCACTCCCAAATTTTCAACTATCCCTCCGCCCTTAGTCTAATGACAGTCATCACTTGCGTCAACGCATCTTTGGCCTGCATATTGAATGTTACCATAAACAGCTATCAATTACAAATTCAGCACTTTACGTCAACTCTCCTTACTATCTCCTTAACTTGTTAATAAAAAAAATAAACTGTTTTAAAAAATAAACAAACTGTTTACAAGATAATTTCTTTTAAGCCTTTGGTGTGAGGAAAATTGGTTAATTGGTTTGCAGTTCCCTCAAATTAAAGCTTTAAACACATAACTCAAATTTATATTTTTCCTTCGTGGTGGTGTACAGAGACAAATATGATGGACATGACTATAAAAATGGTAGACAGTTGAACCAATTCATGGCTGACGAGTGTGGCTTTTTAAAAATCATTTAATTTCTGTTACCTGTCTGGCTGGTGGGCGAGTGAACATACAGCAGACATGCTATTTTTATCCTTTAGTGCAGCACTAAAGCCCCTACATGTTTTTAACGCCCCCGACAGACCATAAAGCCCTTCAGTTTACAGTAAAGTTACGGAGTTTTTGGAAGAATATATACAGTCAGTATATACAGGCCTCGCATTTTGCTCTAGAATACTCTAGTATACAGAGGGGTTTATGGTCGACTCAGTGACTACAAGGTGCACAGATTCTGTGGTTGCAAAGTAAACCCTAATCATCACTCCTCCACTGCTGGGTTTGACAGTGGGTATGAGCGGTTTCTGCTGAAATGCTGTTTGTTTTTCTCCAAACACGGCGCTGGGCTTTAAGACCAAATCAACTCCACTTCGGTCTCATCTGTCCATAGGACATTGCTACAGAACAAGCTTTTTTGTCTTTTTTTTTTTTTCTTCAGATGGACATTTGCAAACCTCAGTCATGTTTTTTTTTTTTTAACAGAAAAAGCTTTCGCCTGGAAATAAACCATACTTGTCTTCTAATTGTGCCGTCATGGACATTAACATTTAAATATGTTCATTGAGGCCTGTAGGGTTTGATTTGCAGCTCTTGTTTTTTTTTTTTTTTTTTTTTTTGTCTGTCTTTCTCGAAGCATTGCAACAATCTGAACTTGGGGTGCTGGGACGTCCACTCCTGGAAAGATTGGCAACTGCCTCGAAACCCCTTCACTTGTGAAACCTTCTCACTTTAGAATGTTGAACTCCAAATTGTTTGGAAATGTTGTACAACCATTTCCAGATTGATGTTTAGCAACAATTGCTTCTGTAAAACCATTGCTTATGTCTTTCCGTTTTGGCCTTGTGTTAACACGCATCTGCAACTATTTCATCACAAAAGTATGCAATTTATAACAGGTATTACTCGCATAGTCGGAAATCTGTGTAGAGTTTGTCAATAATTTATTTTTTTTATTTTAAGGTGCTAAATAAATCTTGGCAATCGTCCTCTTAACAAGAACATTTATGGAATTATTTTCTGTTAGCCTTGAAGCATAAATGCGAATGTAAAACGATGCATTTAATTGCACATCAGTGGTTAAATTGCAAACACAATATAGGTCCAAAATAGTCAGGAAGTGATGTTTTAGTCAAATCGTGCAGCCCTGGTATGAAGCATACAGGATTGTTCATGTGGACCGTTATGTGTAGCCACACAAGAGCACCTTACCGCTCACTCCACCAGTCACTTCCTCCCCCTGCAGCCAGCAGCACTCAGTGTCTCCAGTGCAAATGAACTGAAACCCGCAATCTCACCACCGTATAACTGCTTTCATCTGCACTTCTACAATCTACAAGCACTCTTGCACACACTTCCTCAATGAGTACTGCTACAACTTTGCATGCAATAAAAAACCCACCACAATAACAATAACTAAAAGACTAAACCCAAGCCCACAATCAACCAAGAAACGAGCCCACATGCTCTTCAGTCTAAAACCTACACAACACAACAGTATTTCCCTCCCTGAACTTTTGGGTCAGATTTTGTAGTCTCATAACCTGGAGATGAAATGGGCTTGGAGGAAAATTAAAGGTCATGAATGAATGTAGAAGATCAAACACACCTGTGAAACCTGTACATTATTTCAGGTGCAACTAGCATCCACCCAAATCACATGATTATTTGCATGTCCAAGCTTATGTTTGCTCTTTAACCTTGAAAAACTGTATGGTAATAGACGATAAATTCAAGGGACGGGGTTATTTCTCTCTCAAACAGATAAAAATATATAGATCCAGATGCCAAGGATTTGAGGATCAGCCTTTAATCAACATTGATCACAACATGTCTGAGCAGTCGAGCAATTCATGTTAGAACAAAACCCATGGAGAAAAACAACAGCCTGATCTGGGGTAAAAAAAAAAAAACTAGTTTGCTTTTCAATTTAACAGCTTCAATTTAAGGCAGACCCGTATTGTAAAACAAATTCTTGTGTATTAATAATGGATAAACTTGAAAAAAAAATATTCCTATATAATACATAATCGTGAAAATGCCTCCTCAGAATAACAGGAAAAAAATAAAAATAAATAATTCAACGGGTGAATCCTGGGAACCGGGAGCCAAAAGGGCAAACTTTGTGCCTTCTGTCAATCACACCATCAACTGTAGGAGTATTTGAGCTCATGTACGTGGAAGAAGGCAGATAGGATTTTCTTCAGAGTGGCTGGTTTCACTTGGTTGGAAGCATGCATTAACCCTCATTTCATTAACGCACCTGGTTAGTGCTAATAACCTTAATGGATGGTGGTGGTGTGCGCTGATCCTTATCCGCTCAGTCATGCCTGCGTTTACTACAAACCCGTGAAGTGTACATCATCAACACGCACTGTAACAATTGTGCAAAGCCGTATCAAACGGCAACATTATGAGCATGTGTCAGTGCTGAAAGTGGTACTTGAAATCTTTCTGCATCATTACAGTATCTCGGTTGTCTCAATCTGAAAGTAAGTAGTCATTAAGTGGTGACCTATAGTCAAATTATTCCCTCATTAGGTTTTTTTTTTTTTTTTTGGGTGTTCTGGCCTCATATTAAACATTCCAGAGCTTAGTTATATTCATTGGTGACAAATAGACGAATTATAGAACATCAAGTCTAAAGAAAAGTGAGATGACCAGAACTCAAATACACCGTTCTTCACTTTGGCCCTAGAGATAAATTATAGAATAATACCAGCTCTGGAAAACTGTCGTCTGCAGTGTTGACGTCTCTAAAAGCCCCATGTGACTCATTCAAAAAAAGAGGGGTAGTTTATGTGGTAAGCACAAAAATTCCGCACATTTCTTTGGCAAATATGATTATCCCCCTTAAACGAGCCTGATCCCACTCCGGGATTAGATTCTGGCTCACCTATGATTGTGTTTTAACCAAAGTATTTGCCAAACAAACAAATGCAAATGCATGTATGCAAAGCCTGAATACTGGACGGAATTGTAAAATGGGTGGCAGGGTACTAATTGGGCGTACGGTGGCTCACGGTGGGCGAGCAAATTCTGGATTTAACTACTCACAGCTGAAATACATTCTTGTTTCCTGTAAGAGGGACTACTGTTATGACAACGACAAGAACCTGTGTGACGAACTAGCTATGAGCATCATTCGTGCTTCGTGTTGTAACCTCACACCAGCGGCTCATGTTCTATGAAGGTTAACTACAAATCCCTGTTATTAAATCGGTAAAAGACACCGTGTCCTGTATCAGTGCTTTTTTAAAATGTGAGGGGGGGGAAAACAAATGACCAAAAGAAGGGAGGGAAATAATGTCTGTACATGACTGTAGGGGGGAGGGATAGTATAGTGGTTAAGATGTTGGACTATTAATCGTAAGGCTACACTGTTAGGCGCGTGCTTGCTCAGCTCTATAATGAGATAAAATGTATGTGTATAAAAAAAAAAATTAAGTACATTGCAGATTTAATCCTTTGAGAAACCAGAAGTCACTTTGACATTAACGGCAGTCTTTGGCTTTACCATGGGTATCTTTAAAGCCATGAAAGTTCTAGAATAACCCTCACCTGCACAAAGACGGTGAAGAAGATGACTGTGATGACGGCTGTGACGAACATATTTCTCATAGGGAAGTGATGCTCGTCGAGTAGGTAGACCAGGGAGAAAGCGATTGCTCCTCGCAGGCCACCGTACGCTATGATGAACTGGTCCTTGGTGGTCAACTTTACTATGCGGAATTTGTTGATGATGAAGGTCAAAACAATGACCCCTGAGGAGGAGGAGGGGGTGGGGGTGGACATGAGTAACTTGCCAGATTATTAGGTGCATCAAGTGCATCAACTAATACATACAATTAGTATATGTAGCATATAGCATGTATGTGTACTTTGTAGGTATGCAGTTACAAAGTCATGACTACTAAGATTGTGTTCCAGTGATGGCATTAAAACCATAAAACCACTGGATTATGTGCTTGTCACGGAACCAGTTTATCTAGACTTCACTGGTGTGTGTGTGGTTTTATTGCTCACCGAGTACACGAGCCACCATGCACAGGATTACTGTGACGGTGACAAACGTCCAGTTCCACCTGTGAGTCCCGGCCACCGTGGACACTCCGAGAAAAATGAAGATAAGCGTCTCGCTCACGCTGCTCAGCATCTTTAAGAAGTACTTGATGGTGGTGTGCGACTTGTGGGATATGTTGGCCTCCACGTAAGGTCGCATGACGGCACCGCATGCGATCAATCTGGACAAAGAGCACAGTCAGATAAATTAATTTCTCTGCACAGCTGTCCATATCTACAAAAAGTTAGTAACGAGATGGTTAATATTGCCTGCTTAGAGGTGGTGTGCTGCTAAGAAAGACTCTAATTATACGGTGCTTGTTTTTTAGTCTGCTTTCTCAACGACCAAAAGAAGACAGATTAAGTTTTACGCACTTGTACTTACTCTGATTAATCCTTTCGCTTAAAACTTTTAGAAGAAATAGCATGTAATTAGATTAAAGAGACACTACAGGATACAGTTCTGTGAAACGATGTGAAAACACTCAGATTTCACACTCAAACAAAGTAAAACACCATACAAACACATGGCCTCAGGAAAACCATTCACAACGTCCAGTAAAAATTCTTTTCAGTTAAAAACCCAACCAGTCTGGGACATTTTCAGACTTTGCCTCATTGGCATCAAGTTGATTTTTTCCCAGAAAAACCACTCACACGTACTGTCAGCATCAAAGACATGTCAGATATCCTGCTATAAAACGTAGGTGATATTTCACACCCGTTCTTCATGTTTCCTTCCAGCAGGTGCTAAAAAAATTAAAATAAAAATAAAAAGTAGAGCCAAACGCAGGACTTGGCTGGAGTTGTTAAAGCTGAACAGATTTCTGCTTTTTCAAACAGGGGACAAATACTGCTGCGACTTTCCTCTTTGCTAATTTTGTAAGGCATGATGGAAAGTAATAATAAACTTTCCCTTATGCAAAACCCCTTGATAAATAACAGATTAAGGCTTTTTCATACTTTATCTGTTCAGGTACTCACGCCATGATGCCAGAGAGGTGGAACACCTCGGCTGACAGGTACGCCAGGTAGCTGTAGACGAAGACGAAAAGTGGCTCGATAACGCGCGTGTGGGAGGTGAAGCGGGAGGTGAAGGCTGTCAGGATGCCGTAGATGGCGCCGACCAGGATGCCACCCAGAGCCACCACAAAGAAAGACACGATGCCCAGGAAGACGTCTCCCATCGTCACCGTGCCCATCTCTGTGTATTCCTCGAACAGGTGATACAGAACCTGAAAATTGTGATAAGAGCACACATGAAAATCCATTCGGTTATGAATCTTGATTCTTCGTTGTGCCGATTCATGTATCGCTACACTGACAAAAAAATAAATAAATGTAATCATTTACTACATTTCTAATAGAGATGAACCAGTCATTCAGCCAGTGACTGGAATTGGAGGTCAGCTTGATTAGTCCCGTTGGACATAAGCTTTCAAGTCGTGCAACAGAAACAGTTACATGGCATTACATTATCAAAAATAGTGTGCGCTAAAAGCCTCCAATCTGCCTTTTTCTCCAGACTCTACGATACGTATAAAACAGCACCATGTCACATTATAATCCTACAGCTGGTACACTCTAAACTATTGGTTAATTATTATGGTGAATTATTTGCCATTTTTGTTTATAAATAATAATTATGGTGGATGACGGAGAGATGTTCTGTTCATCAGAAAAAAAAAAGCTTTTTATTGAATTTCATTTCAACTTAAATGGTAAATTCTTGTACAGTATTTGATGTTTGTTTGTATTATTTAAATACTGCGGTTATTTTATAAGTGAGAAAACTATAAGGAATGGGCTACATTTAATGATGCTCATGTTCAACTCAGATGTGAAGCTGCTGAATAAAGCTAAGGTGTAAACCTTTTCCCAAGGTTTTTCCAGGGTCTTTCAATTATTACAAAAAAATTTAATTGAATCGGGATATTTACAAAATCATGATACTTACAGAATCGTTATATCAAATTGAAACCTATACTACTGCTCAAAAGCATGGGATCACTTGCAAATTTCTTTTCTTTTGATTTAGCGATTTATTTTCTACATTCTACAACAATACTGTTGTTACTTTAAGACACGTAGGTCTTAAATAACCTCAAATAACAACTCTTTACCAAAATAATGATTTAAAAAAAGAATCTCAGGATGCACAGCAGAGCACTATAAAGGTGGATGAGTTGCATCAGATTGTGCTACTTTCAGCCAAGAACAGGAAATGGTGCTATGGTGATATTTTATAACGTGAAGAGAGCGCATTTCTGTTTACCCCAGTTTTAAAGAGTGGCTATTTATCCTGAGATATTTCAAATTAGCAGAGACATTTCTACCTCCATAACTGCTGCTCAGATTTTTTTTTTTTTTTGGGTAGTAAATTCTTGAGAAAGCTTGTGCAAAAACAAAAACAAAAAATTTTAGTTTTTGGAAGTGCTTTTAAAATACTCTTGAGCAAGTATGCACAGATGCTAGTAAACAACAATGCTAATCAGCAAGAATGACAGTAAACAAACAAACAAGCAAGCATGTCCAACTGGGCATCAATGAAAGCAGACTTTTAGGCTAGGAGGCGAGTATGCAAGCAGGCAAGGATGCTAGTAGACAAGGGGCAAGTGTGAGACTAGTTTTCAAGTGTATATACATTAATGCAGGTAGACTAGTAGGCAGGTATGCATGAAGGCTAGAAAAAAAACAAACAAACAAACATGCATGCAAGGATGCAAAAAGCCAACAACATTGGGCAAGCACAAAAGCGAGCAAGGATATCCGGATTCGTGTATGCAGGTCGGCGAAGTGTGCAAGGGCATCTTTCATATATGTGCGGCGGCCTCAGAAAGCCTGTTTTTTTCTTTTTTTTCCTTAGATAGGAAAATTTACTATCCAAGCTTGATCACTGGGAATAAAGAGAAGGAATAAGATTTATCAAACAGACACGCGGCCGCCACACATGTATCAGTTCATCAACCTATTTGCCGATTTTGTATATCATTAATGAGTCTGTGTTTCTCCATCACCTCAAATAGACCTGAAAATCAAACACAAAATATGTCTGCTTACTGGGCTCACAGCAAACTGTATTCACTATTGCACTCATGCATGTTTTTTAAAGAAGAAACTAGATAAATAGGCAATGAGGGGAAAAAATGCTTATTACAGAATAGAGATCCTGTTTATGTCTCAGAGTGAAATGTGAAACCAAAATAGATCATGTCATCTAGATTGAGGACAGAGACCTGGTTACGGTTTTAAGGCAGCTGAATGATGTTTATCTTTGAGAGAGAGCAGATTGAATGTTCTGTGTTTAAATAGCGTGGGCGATTATTATATACAACCAAGAGTGATGCTCTGTGACAAAGTACAATCGCTTCTGTGTTAAAATGCTAAAAGACTGGGCACTAATAATAGATTAATAATTGCAGTATTCACGTTCTGTTATACTGAGACCATCACACTGAAAAAAAGGCAGTTGCCTTTGGGTGCATGTGAACATTGAGGGGGAAAAGAAAATGCAACATCAAGGAAGATTATGTATTTTTAGAGCGTTGTTTTCCACTGTGTTACAGAATATTGTATCCTAAATACAGTGCTATAAACAAGTATTTGCAACTTCCTGATTTTTTGCTGCATATGTCTCACACTTAAATGATTGAGTTTGATTTGAGTTAAAAGATTGAGATTGAACAAATTTTAATATTACACCTCCCCCTTGCTAAATCATGTATGAAGCGTGATTTTTGGAAAGCCAAGTTAAATTTCACACCCAGGCCTGATTACTTCCAGACCTGTTGAATAAAGAAATTATTTAAACAGAACCTGCTTAACAAAGTATAATTAACCTGTCTACGACCAAATCGGGTTACGACCAGAACTTAGGAATGAACCAAGTTTGTGAACTGAGGTTCCACTGTATTAGGTTTGGGAAGCAATTACTCCCCCCCCCCTTTTGGTTGATGATCTCAATCATACAAGTGTGACAAATATGCAACCCTATGCCCCCCGAAAATAATACTTTTACAAATACAGGGGTCCCATGAGTGAACCTTGAGGTACTCACCACTGTGACTGCATCGTTTAGCAGCGACTCCCCGAACACCAGGATGTGCAGAAGGTCGTTGATGTGAATCTCCTCGAACACCGCCAAGACGGCTACAGGATCCACGGCGGAAATAATGGCGCCGAAAAGCAGACAGGGCAGTAGGTCGACTGTGCTCAAGTATGTCCCCTCGAGCCGACACACACCGAACAGCATGCCACCAATGAAGAAGGAGTTCCACAGAGTGCCCACAACGGCGAACATCAGGATGGTGCCCAGGTTCTCCATGAAGGGCCTTATGGGTAAGAAGTAGCCGGCATCCAAGATGATTGGGGGGAGGAGACAGAGGAAGAAGAGCTCGGTTTGGAGTACAGGAGGGGTCTCGCCAATGAGCTTAATGAACCCGCCCAGTACGAGACCCACCACGATTAGTAGACAACTCTCTGGAACGATCGAGGACAGCCGTGGGATCAAGTGAAATCCTGGGGGGAAAAACAGGAAATATCACGGTTAAGAAAGTTTGTTTTAAAGTAGTCAAATTTAAAGGCCATGCATTTTTCAGAAGACAGCAATCCTGTAATTCTGTTTGCAACATGAGCCCTTATGTGAAAAGGTTAAAATATCACAAACCAAGCCAAACTGCTCCTCTAAAAAAGTGATACAATAAATAGCATAATCATTTGAATTATCAAAAATTATGACTTAACTAAAGCGTATTGCATTCCATTATAATGATGGCCTGTAAATGATTTTTAAAGTAGCAAGAGCAAATACATCTATTCATACCAAATCAAAGTTTCTGTTAAAAAAAAAAAAAAAAAAAGGCACTTAAAAAAATGTAAGAAAGGAGAAAAGAAGCAAAAGAACTGAGAATGAGACACTGGAAGCGCGTAGGCAGTAATTACACATCTGTCAACCTAATTATTGCCATGAGAGGAAAATTGTGCCATCACCCAGAACATGGACCTTTACACGGATTTCTGAATCTCACTGGTACAATTCATAGCAGAAAGCTCAACACGCACATACACACACAATTCACAGGGAACAGAAACTTGGCAACAGCAGCCATTTTTAACTTCTGAAAAAAGAAGCAGGAAACCACGGACATCTTAATTAGTTTTGTAATGATCTTTGGCTCTTAATGAATGTGTCAGTCAGATTTACTTACTTAAATAAATGTAAAAAAGTCAATTTAGTCAGCACTAAATTCATTTTACTTTCAAATGCAAACAAGAAAAAAATCTATCCATTCACATCTAAATAGGTAGCATTTTAAAATTGTGTTTGGTGCAATAAATTATGAGTCTGTCCTTGGAGAAAAGGACAGGCTCAATATCTCTCCTTTTGCATGTCCTTGGTCACTTACCCCAATGCTTTCTCATACTGGTCAATTTCGTCCTTATTTAAAACCTTATACAAGATCAATGGAAAAAAAAAAAAATCACTTCCTTTGGTTTATTAACTTTATGGTTGGTTTGATTCGATTCACTCTGCACAAAACGAAGTTGCTGCCGAGATTGTTTCATAAACAACCAATTTGTATATTGTAAATCGTTAGGCACTTTGCAGCCTGTTGCAGTAAAAGTTTTGTTAGTCAATTTAATCTGCACCATTTAATTTAGTATAAAGAAATGACAGATGGCTCAAGACTTTTGCACAGTACTGTGTATCTTAATAAATAAATAAATAATTTTTAAAAATTCGGTGTTTAAATCAAGCACACATGCAGATAGAAACACCACCACATGTATCAGTGTATTTCATTTATTTCATAAAACTGCCACAATGTTGGATAGGACGCAGAGGTGCTGTTGAATTCCCTTCACGTTACCCGGACTTAGTCCTCAATTTAAGATTATCTGTGGTCTACTGTAGAAAACACAGCAGGATGTTTCAGGCTGCCGTGTCCCATCACTACATAGAGATGGTGCAGTCTGCAGAACGCCTACCAAGTAGTCGTATTAAATCCAGGTCGATCCCATTTGGTTCGCAGCACCAAAGAAATTAAAAGGCTGTCTGAAGGCAGCACACAGGGAAACATGCAAAAGGTTTCAAGCTGATGTACAGAGCAGCCGCATTCCAAAGGCGATGAGCAGAGACTCGTCTGACATGTTATCCCCTTGGCAACACCAACACCCACTGAGAACACTTGATTAACACCAGGTCATTAACACAAGCCTTGTTTTTAATGAGGGGCTTCTCGACAGTCATGGTGAGAGATTGTTTACTTTTTTTCTGTTCAAATTGTAATAATCGATCAGTAAACTAGTGTAAGTGAGCTACTTTTTAGGATAAAGCCAGTCCTTAAAAATATGACTGGGTGATTAATCATTGGGACTTTTACTGCAATCCTGTCAGAAAAATGTCTAGAATCTAGAGACTCAACCAACTTTTTATCAGAACGTCACGTGCATCACGTGTTAGAAATTGCACAAAACCAGCTTAATAGCAATGTACAACTCATGTATTAAAACATGGCATTGACTGTTATGGGGGGAGGAAGCCAACTACTAAATAGATAAGCTGGCTGACTACCGTCACCATAGAAACTGGTGTTAAAAAAAATAAAGAAAGAAAAAAATTATTTTTAAAGAGAAGTGGAGATATACAGGAAAATAAATTTAGCTATTAGTTGATTGACATAATAAAGTTTTAACCTCTCTTGGTGCATTACTCATCTTATATCCCAGCTGTTTAACTTTTATTCATTTATAGTTATAGAACATCCACAAAACAAGTTTATCTTATCTCGTATGTTTTTGCAGCTATAAATAATGGTTCCCTTACTACGCTACCTCTTACATAGAAGTTATAAAAACAAAAGAAAAGAAATTAAACAATATTAAGGAACCATGAACATCTTGATTTTAGGCAACACTCGCATGCAGCTTTAATTTTAACATACAAAGCACTGGCATTCGAGACTCCTTCCAAAAACTGAAAATAAAAAAATAAAAAATAAATAAAACTTTTTTTTTTGGATCTGTGTATGTGCCGCGTGCCTAATATTAGGCTCTGCAAAAGCTCTTACCACAGATCCAATAGTGAGGGGTGGATTTGTTCTGACCAATTCATCAAGCTGTTGATGCAACACTTTTTACAACCTGTAGCAAAATATTGATAAACACCGGTGTGATTTCATGTGCAGGAGCATATGTTTGTCCTATCCTAGCTATCCAGCGACTTGTGCCTGAGACACCTGAAAGGCTAGCAGCTCATCTTAACCAGCAAAGCCGAGATAACAGAACAGGGAAAGGGAATCCGAGTGCACCCAGGCATGACCGCATTGAAAATGTCCCTGCACGGACACGTCTATTAATTCTACTTCAGAATTATTTCCCAGTACTGAAATAACAGCAGGGACCCTCCTTTCTATGAAAATATTATCCTTTTAAGTGAAATTGCACTATATGCCCAAAGGTATGTACACACCCGACAATTACCCCCGCATTTGGTTCTTCCCCAAACTGTGGACACACAACTGCGTAGGATGTCTTTGTATCCTGCAACATTTCAAGTTCCCTTCACAGAAATTTAGTAATGCTCTTTACGCCAACACGAACCTAGGTGCTAGTTCACGGCATGTGCTTGTGCCAATTCAGTGCTGGTTCAACTTGCAAACTTAGGAACTGGTTTGGTTTTCCAACGACTAAAGAGCCACATCATTAGTCCCAACTTTCCCAGCAACACCAACCCCATAACAACAACGAAGGTGGACTACGATTCATCGTTCAATACCTTAACTACAGAGCTACCCAGATAATCCAACCTCCAGCCCCTGATATGAGCGACTCCAGGTTTTAGATCAGAAGTGGAGCCATTCCTTTTGCCATTTTTTGCGACAAAAAAAAAAAAAAAAAAAAAAATATATATATATATATATATATATATATGGCTAAAGAATTAACTTCAATCATTTGTCTCCCCCCCCCACCCACTTTCCTAATTCTAGCTCACCATTATATAATGTACTACGCCAGGACTCTCGTCTTTAGTTTTTGAATCTGCTTAGGTCATCTTACTTGCCGCACACAATTTGCAATGTAAATGCACTTGCAAAGTATGCTGCTGTTGCCGTATGTCACTAATGATATTTTAAGTAAACCTGTTTACTTAATTTTGAAGAAACCACCAAAGGCTATTATTTGGTTTTCTAGTGCACTCATTTTAAAAGTTAAAAACCCATCAGCAGTCCTGTTTTAAATTACATTTGATGTTTAGGTTTATTTTTATTTTATTAATACAACAGGGCATACAAGGCTTGTACAATTTCTAAGTAATAAATCAATCAACAATAAATAAGATCCAAAATTAACCTTTAGTATTTGTATGAAAATGTACGAACTACAGTCAGCACTACTGTCAGAGCTGCTGTTACAAACGACATCATGAATCAACACTCATGGTATAAGAGAACAGCCATGCGTCTTATGCCTCCAAGATATTTAGTGATGTAAACATGGCACTAGTGCTGCAATTTATTATACATAATATACACATTCTGGAATTTATGTGTCTTCTTTCGTGCAAATCACCGTGGGCCGTTCTTTTTTTTGTTCACACCGCAGTTACAAGTAACACATTCACACCTGGTAAGACAGTAGCCTTGAACAAAAAGCGCGGATGAGACCGACAGACAGAAGTAGTTTTAACATATCCGGAGTGCAGATAATTTCTCTCGTACATTTGAATACAAAATGTTGCATTTAAAAGCTACATTTCGCAGGTTAAATCGCGATGCAATACGTGTTAATCAAGTCGTGCAGCCCTACTTGGCACACTACTCGATTTTCTCCTTGTACAAACTAAAATACAAGTTCAACTAGTTATTTATTATTAGTAGCTTGTTAAAATCACGTGCCAAGTCTGAGACAATTTTAAACCCATCTTCTGTGACTACAACTGCAAAAACAATTGCACAAGTACAGTATGTGAATGGCTTTTCAGACCAGTGAATAATGATTTTATGCTAATTTTAAGTTTATGACTTGAGAATAGACCTGCAGCCAAAACCATGTGTATCCTATTTAAAAACTAAGTATGATGTTAAACACTTATTATCTGGATTTATCGAGGGAAGATCAGAAGACATCATAAAATAAAAACATCCAGTTACTTTTTTTTATTTTTTTATTTAGGTCATGTCTGTCCTTTCCAAAACAAGAAAAAAAAAAACAGTCCTTGTAGTCGGTTCAGTCACGATCTCCTCAGAACAGTGCTTTTGTAATGCGCCGAATTAAAGGAAGTATGTGGCAACCTGCAGTGACGAAGTCCAAGACTTCAAAAAAAAAAAAAAAAAAATTATATATATATATATATATACACACACACACACACACACACATACATACACACATACACACACATACACACACATACACACACATACACACACATACACACACATACACACACACACACACACA
>JAQMYK010114954.1:0-15453 GCA_030014345.1 Clarias buthupogon | reverse complement strand
GCCCGCCATTCTTTGACATCCAATAAAACTCATCTCTGTGAAACTTACCTGTGGTTGTGAAGTCCATCTTTGTTACACACACATGGATGTAATCAGAGTATTTTGTCCCTAATTATGTATAAGCTCAACTATTAACAAATGTTCTTAATCTTCTCATTTATTAAAATATGAACTCAAACAGAAATTCATAGAGCTGACAACACAGCTGTGTATTCCTACATGTCATCCCCAGTGAAACATATCGACAACATCTTGTACAAAACCTCCAAGTACATAAATTATTTACATCAGAAAAAAAGGAAAAACAAGGCTTTATCATTTTTGTGTTATGTTCTTCCATGAACAGTGGACCTTGATTGAAAAGGCCTAATAAACATAATAATAATAATAATAATAATAATAATAATAATAATAATAATAATAATAATCTGACAGCAGCCCATGAGCATGGTGTGTTCATTTTACTGTGATACATAGCTATCAAAGTGTTACATTCTCTGTGTGAGACAATCACTCACTCAAGCACTCATCATCTACAGTATACTGCTTTACCCAGTAGACAGGGTCGCAGGGTCCTAGAGCCTATCTCAGGAGATTTAGGAGATGAGATGTGGTACACCCTGTCTGGGGTGCCAATCCATCTCAGGGCACACACACATACAAATACTCACATTCAAACACTATGGGCAATTTAGGAAAGTCAATTAGCATTATGCGTGTCAACGGGATGTGGAAGGAGAATCAGCACAGGGAGAACATGCAGACTCCATACCAACAGACTCTAGGTCGGAATTGGGCCCGGACCCTGGAGGTGCAAGGCAACAGTGCAAACCACTGAGCAACTGTCCCACCTGAGACAATCATACTTAGTAAAATATATTTTTTGATATCTTCAGACAGATTGTTATCTGGGCTGGGATTTGTGCCAACAAAATCATTTTGTGTAAGGAGTCAGTTTAATCAACATAGAGGTAAAATAGACAAAGTCCATATTAACATTTCCATCCTGACTAAAAAAAAAATGGCTTCTTAAAATTGAGAGGTTGAAGACAGAAAAAGCTGATTTTGGTCAAAACCAATCAAATCAAATCTACTAATCCAGACAGTAGATTTAAAGTTTCCTCAGTCTTTGCACCCACATTAGAAATGTATGAACATTATGCTTTCTTAAAGCTCTAAGACCAGTGAGAGGTTTTAATGGATGAATAAATGTGTGTTGTGACTAAATAAATGCTTCATGTATGTGAGAGAAGCGGATGCAGAGGGTAGGGGTTAGATGGGGGCAGATGATTTGCTGAAAACATGAAAGGGAACAGGTGAAAGACAAAGAAGAAGTATATGGTTAGATTTTACCAATGTCTAGTATAGATACTTCTAAAAGCTATAAACTTTTATGCTTATACATCAACCACAAGAAAAGTTGTAGCATTTTTAGGTTTTATTCTGACTGTGGTGCGGGACCATTGCAGACATTTTGACATTCTATGTCTGATTACAAAGACAAAAATAACACTGATTGGTTGTTTAAGATTTATATAAGATTTTAGCCAGACGACTAAATGTATGTACTGTATGATGTTCATTCTGGTTTATAATCTTGACAGAAACTTGACCCTTAATGAGCATCCTTCACATCCCACAGTCAAATTTACTTACACTCATAACTTGTACTGGATATTCAGTACAGCATTTAGCCTTAAATAGAAAAGTGATTTTATTACGCTTCATGACCTACTGTATAAGGGGCGCTCATTCTCTGTCTACACAACATCCACCCAGCAAGTTTATACTGACTGAGACGGTGTCATAAGGATCAGCACATGGATTTTAAAGTCTCATGCTTTTTCTGCAATATTATTTTGAAACAAAAAAAAAATTAACAATGGCAGAAGGCACACACACACACACACACACACACACACACACACACACACACACACACACACACACACACAAAATGGATCCACAAAATGTGTCATTAAAATGCTGTTCAATCTAATTTTTAAACTGAAATTGAAATTACCTAGTGTACGTATTATGTTCATGTAAATAATTTCTTAGTAGAGTAAAACTAGATACATTTACTTAAGTAATTTCATATTACATCACACTGTTTTATTATTTGTATAACAAGCCTATTACACAATTTATCCGTTTGTTAGTTAGCAGAAAAAAGTCTCCAACAATGCTTTATGTTTGTGGCCACTGAACACTGTAAACCACAATTTTCTGTCAATTATAGTTTAAGCATTATGGGAAGACATATGTATAACTCCCAATATTTATATTGTTGTAATTAGAGTTTCTAATATTAGAGAGGTTTGTGCCAAGGAAAAGGGTTTTCCTTTCCTTTGTAAAAAGCCACATATCCTCCATAACAATAATGTCCTGTCTACTTTAAATATGTTTTAAATACTAACTCCTCCTATCATCAACAAATATGCAAATACAATCATCGGAGTGGGAAATAATACAATTTATGTGAGGTGATGTTCTCTGTTAAACTTTGGAGAACAGAAGACACCCAACACACACCATGTTCTCTACATCTCTTCTGCTCCTGCTGGCAGCTGCTTCCTGTGAGTTCTTTATGTAATACAATATGTTAATGTATTACAATAATAATAAATTATTATTGTATTTTGTGTGAGACATAACAGTGTGTTTTCCTCCACAGATGTACATGGCCAGGAGCTGACTCAGCCTGCTGCAATGACAGTCCAGCCAGGCCAGAGTCTCTCCATCCCCTGCAAGGTTTCATATTCAGTTACAAGTGAGCGCACAGCTTGGATCCGACAACCTGCAGGAAAAACTCTGGAGTGGATTGGAATCATCTGGGCTGGTGGGGGTACAGACTACAGTGACAAACTGAAAAATAAGTTCAGCATCTCCAGAGACACTTCTACTAACACAATAACAATTCAAGGACAGAATCTGCAAACTGAAGACACAGCTGTGTATTACTGCGCCAGAGAGTCACGGTGACACAGAACAGTGGATTCCCCTTACAAAAACTCTGAGACATGTTCAAAAAACTTCTCAAAGCAACAGTTAATGATTTAAGTAAAATCTTTATGTTCTTACACCAGAATGAATATGATCATACAGTAATAGTTTGCCTTAATTTTAAACTCACAGTTGTTAACAAAACAAATTCCTTAAAGACTTTTGAACTATTACTAATAATTTTATTTTCAATAATATTTAACAATATTGAATATATTTTACTCAACTATATTTTTTCTTTTTTCTAAGAAGTGATTTACAGAGTTTTATAAATTTCAATGCTTTGAGCAATGCAATATTTAGAAAGTTAAATGAAGCACTAGCAGACTTAGGAACAGCTTTTTTTTCCAGGTGTAGCCTGTATTACACCTGAGTAACACACACATGCACACACACGCGCGCACACACGCACACACGCACACACACACACACACACACGCGCGCACGCACACACGCACACACACACACACACACATGCACGCACATACAGGTGCATCTCAATAAATTAGAATATCATTGAAAAGTTGATTTATTCAAAAAGTGAAACTCATATTTTACAGTCTTATGCAAAAGTTTAGACACCCCTTGATAAATAACAGATTTTGGCGATTTTTTTAATTGAAAGGATGTTAACACAGTCTGTCTCTGTGAAACGGAAAAAATGCAAAAATTGATGCATAGTTACTTCTTATGCCATAAATTGAACAAAAATAACTGTGCAAAAGTTTGGCCACTCTAAGAGTTCCAGAGTCTCAGATTCTTTCTACAAGGTTTTCGGACAAGCTCATTAGATCTGATGCATGGCAACAGCTGTCATTAGTAAATGCCAATTTCAAAGCTTTACAAATATTCTTCAAACTTTGTGCACACACTTGCGGACACTCACTTGGTCCTTCAACAAGGTATTAGTACTTTTGGCAGTGTGGGCAGGTGCCAAGTCCTGCTGGAAAATGAAATCACCATCTCCATAAAGCTGGTCAGCAAAGGGAAGCATGAAGTGCTCTAAAACATCCTGGTAGATGGCTGCGCTGATCTTGGACCTGATAAAACCTAGTGGACCAACACCAGCACGGCTCCTCAAACCACCAACTGACTGGAAACTTTACACTGGACTTCAAGCAACTTGGAGTCTGTGCCTCTCCTCTCTTCTTCCAGACTCTGGGACCTTGGTTTCTAAATAAAATGTTAAATTTACTTTCATCTTCATTTACTTACTTTCGAAGAGGACTTTAGCCTACTGAGCAACAGTCCAGTCCTTTTTGTCCTTTGTCCAGTTACTGTAAAACGCCTCTGATGTTGTCTCTGATTCAAAAGTGGCTTGACACAGGGAATGCGACAGTTGTAGCCCATGTCCTGAATACTTGTGTGTGGTGGCTTTTGAAGCCGGCCAGAATTTCACAATTCTCTCAAGGCTGAGGTTATCCCTGCTGCTTGTGTACCTTTTCTACAGCATTTTTCCTTATAGTCAACTTTCCGTTAATGTGCTTGCATACATACACTTGCAGTACACCCTCTATGTGCAGGGTGGCAATGATCATCTTCTAAACAACTGTCAAGTCTGCAGTCTTCCCCATGATTTTGCGTCCTACTGCACCAGACTGAGAGACCATATTCAAATTTTATGAGATTCTGAATTTACACTTGAAATATATCAGTCTCTGTGTAATGAATCTATATAATATGAGTTTCACTTTTTGAATTGAATTGCTGAAATGAATAAACTTTTCAATGATATTCTTATTCACTGAGATGCACCTGTCACTGCTGAAAAGTGAGAACAGAAACAAACCAACCTGTTTAACCAGCCTTTTTTCTCTTCCGAATGAGAGAATTGAATAAGAGCTTAAAAGGACTGAAAAAAGACTCATGTTTCCCTGAGATTCCCATATATGTCATAAAATCTAATTAACATTGTTCAATACCTGAGACATTACAGATCTATCAAATCAGTGTCAGAATAAAACAGGCTACACAATCTACACTGTTTAATGAATTAGTTAATAAATTGTATTAGGTCTTATATTTTGTGAATGTGTAGGTATTTACACTAACGCCATGTACGGTAGGTATTTATGTGATGCAAAGTAGTAAAAAGAGTAATTTTGTCCTAGTAAACATAACATTAAATATTTAGTTTTCAGATTCTTAATCTTGCAATCACTGGAGTGGATTGGATGGATTAATGTTTGCACTGGCACTGGCTTCACTTCGTCTCTGCAGGGCCAGTTCTCCATTACTAAAGACACCAATAAAAACATGCTGTGTCTAGAACTGAAGCGTCTGAAAGGTGAAGACACGACTGTTAATTACAGTGCACGAGCCTCAAATTGATACAACAGACCCTAAAGCTGCACAAAACGTTACACAATAACTTCTGTTTTGTAATTATGTAATTAAAGCTGTAATTATTCCCATTATCAAGAAACTTGGCATCAGAGTCATTTATTATACAGTAAACATCATCCATTCACACTTAGTATGAAGATTTTAGGCTTTCATTTTAAATGTCTCTGCAATGTCCTCAAGCTAGTTCTTAATAATAATTAAATATTGTGTTTTTCTTGTACAACTTGTACTCCTTGTGCTTCCACTGCAACAAATGTATCCAACCTACTGCATAATTAAATAGGTGTGCGAATTTACTAGACACAGCTTTGTGTAACAATGCACTGTAATTATTGTCATATATAATATTTATGGTTCTTAGTTTGCAAGATGAATAATTTTCTGTTAAATTGAAAAATCAGAAAAGTCTACAAATTCCACAAGCTAACATATAATTAAAAAAATAGTGTAAGGGTAATAAATGATGCCTCTCTTCACCTACTGTGATCTTTTAAATATTTAGATAAATGATACATATATAAATGATGTAATACGTGATACAATAATATTCAATGTATGTTATAAATATTTACAATTGTCATAACTTTTTGTTGATTTATATGCAAGTAAATATCATTTTGCAAGATTATCCCTAAAATTAGCAGAATCATGAATCAGGAAAGCTCATGTATTTGTGTGTCACAGAGTAATAAAGACAGCAGGACGATAAGGGAATGATAGCAAATAACTACAAAATAGCAATCAATGATAAGAGAATGTAAAAATTACAGTAAGCTTTTTCTCTTTATGGCTATTCCTCTGTGAATACTTATACATCTCTAGTGGGTGTGTCATGCTAATGACATCCTATGTTTGAACCATTTGTGTTGAAACATTTAGCTCAACACATATCAGCAATTTGTGTTCATTTACAAAAACAGTAATCATCTTAACTCTTTGAGATGGAACTTACTTTTCTCTAACAATGTTCATTCAATGTCTACATTTTTGTTAAATATTTTTTTAAATCTTACTCTTTTTTTCCCTTTAACACCTATAATTGTATATTCAATTCTTCTATTGTATTACAGATTCTTGCAGACACTGATTGAGTCTGATCCAGTAATCATCAAATCTGGTCAGTCTCATACACTCATACACTGACCTGCACAACATCTGGATTTAACTTTAAATTTAAAATGTGTGGCATAGTGTAGCTGCCAACTACTCTATTATTGATATTATTTCTCGTCTGCTTTGCAAAAGTTGCCACTTTTTGTGATCAGAGTATATTATAATTGAAATAAAACTGCTCACATTGGCACACAATTTCACTTTTTATTGGTGCTACTTGGTTATGGGAGGCACAGAACGGAGACTGAACGGGGAACGGAGAATGAGGGTGGAGCCTGGTGTTTCCGTGACAACAGTACTGTATGTTGCCTACTATTTTCAATTATTGATGTTACATTTTGGTGATAAACAACAGCTTTATTTCAGTCATGAAAAGTGGCAACTTTTGCAAAGCAGACCAAAAATAAAATTATAATAATAATAATAATAGTACCCACTATAGTGCACACAGATGTGAAAGTGCACACTGGTGCACATTGCTAAAGAAATGCTGCTTTTTACAAAGTAAAAGTCAGACCACTATGCTCTAAAAATATCTTTTCTTTCTCCTACACATTTCCATAATCTTCTTCTTTTAATTTTGTGAAGATGTTTTGAGACAGTGACCATTGTTAAAACCGTTATATACAGTAAATAAAATATTATTTAATTTAATTGTATTATTTTAGTCATAATATACCTAGATAACAAAAATATATAAATTTATGTTGGTAGTGACAGTACAGTTTCATTATCACTTATTTAGGACTCAGTAGAACATCATTAAATTTCTTAACGCCCGGCTATTGAAATGTTATGCAGATAATATACCTTTATTGCTCGTGTCAAAGGGAATTTTCTCACTGTAGTCCAGGAAACGTTTTCGAGGACACTTGGCTCCAGGGACCAATCCCTGGACCGATTGCAGAGGTGGTCTAAAATGCACTATAGTGTCATTTTTATGTCCTTATGAAAATTAACCGAACTGATGGCGACTGCAATGACTGCAGATGTCTTCATCAGGAGAGGTGGGTTGATAGCAAATTCAGCTCAGTGAAATGCGGGCCTAACAATGCTGGCAAATACGTAAGAATTCAAACTGAGCCCAAAAGAGGCTGTAAGCAGTAGTTACAGTCCCTCTCAGAGCTTTCTAGAGGTTTTAACGAATTTGCATCTGTGTAGATTCGGGAGCAAATTTGGCTCATATTTGGAATAGGGGTATATAGGTGCTACACCAATGATGGCCAGCAGAGGATGGTAGTGGCGCACAAGGTGCACCAGCAAAAGGGATAACTGCAGCCTTGAGAGAATTGTGAAACAAAGCCAGTTCAAGAATTTGGGGGAGATTCACAAAGAGTGGACTTCAGCTGGAGTCAGTGCTTCAAAAGCCACCACGCACAGACATGTCCAGGACATGGGCTTCAACTGTCATCTTCTTGTGTTAAGCCATTTTTGAACCCAAGACAATGTCAGAAGCATTTTATCTGGGCTAAGGACAAAAAGGACTAGACTGTTGCTCAGTGCGCCAAATTGCTCTTTTCAGATGAAAGTAAATTTAGCATTTCATTTGGAAATCAAGGTCCCAGAGTATGGAGGAAGAGAGGAGAGGCACATAATCTATGTTGCTTGAGGTCCAGTGTAAAAAAGAAAGTTTGTTCAGTGGTGGTTTGGGGAGCAATGCTTGTTTTATCAGGTCCAAGGTCAGTGCAGCTTTTTACCAGGATGATTTTTTATAGTACCTTATGAATTTGGATTAGTCTCAATTAGCTTAATCAGCATTTATTTGGACAGTGCGAGAAACTGCAGCACCCAGACGAACCCCACCAAGCACAGGGAGAGCATGAAAACTCCATGCACAATAACTGCCATGATAACAATTACAAAAAATACATCAATTACACTGTATGCAAATCTCCTGAGACTCAGACAGATATAAGTACACTGCATGTACACAGCAGTCTCTGTGTTTGGTCGACTACAGCGGAGGAATCATGAGCTGGTCTCTTCTTTTTCTGATATCCTCTGTGGCCTGTGAGTAAACACATATCTCCACACTTTACTTTTTATAAGCTTTATATTTTCAGTCTGAACTGAAGTGAAGTGTGTTTAATAGCTTTTATATGTTTCACTGCTCTCTTCTTCTCAGATGTTCATGGTATCAGTCTGACCTCGTCTCCCGCTGAGGTTAAACCTCCCGGAGCCTCAGTGAAGTTGTCTTGTCAGATTTCTGGCTATGCCCTCAGTAGCTACGGTACAGGCTGGATCCGACAACCTCCAGGAAAACGTTTTGAGTGGATAGGGATCATATGGGGTGGTGGAAGCATAGACTCTGGAAGTTCCTTTAAAACTCGTTTCAGCATCTCCAGAGACACGAGCAACAATGTGCTTTACTTAGATATCAGCAGCCTGGTGCCAGAAGACACGGCTGTTTATTATTGTGCCAAAACACACCGTACACACAGCTGTACACCTCAGTGACAGGACTGTACAAAAACCAAACCTTACATATGTGCAATGTTTATATTGAGTTTAAACTTACAGCCTATAAAAAGGTACAATTTGTGTTAATTACACCTTTTATTTATGCATAAATATTAAACAATATTAGACTTTTTCTAAATTATGTATACATTAAAAATCTGCTTAGAAAAAGTAAAATAAGTGCAAATTCTGATGTATTATTATTATTATTATTATTATTATTATTATTATTATTATTATTTCGTTATTTACTTATTTTTACAGACAAATTTACCTACATTTTTTATTTTGCAATATTTCCTTTGAGAGGTTAAACATGTTGAGGTTAAAATGGCAGAGACTAAAATGACTGATATAGGACTGATGTTTTGGGATGTGGTGTACTTTATTTGAATCTTGGCCAGCCCTAATTCCAAAACTTTTAACTGCACAAAATTATCCAACCTGATTCAAGTGTAAGAAGATAAAATGTGACGTAGGAATTATTATATGAATTATTATGTGCATTGTGGGCTGATGTCATGCTGTGTGACATGCTTGTCGCTTCATCATTTTAGCATATTGTGAGAAATACATCTAACGTGATATTTCTATATGTGCAATCATGCCTTTGATATTGATTTATGGTTAACAAATTTTAGCAAAGTGATTTCTGTCTTTTTTATTCTTTTTTTTTTTTTTTCATTAAAAAGCCACATAGACTCAATAATATGATTTTCCTTTTCAAGAGATAATTACTTTTTAAATACATGCTTCTCCTGTTATATCCAGATATGAAAACGCAAGCATCAGGGCTGGATAGCTCTCTATTTATGTGATGTCATGGTCTCTGAACTCTGGACAATAGAGAAGACCCAAACAACACACACCATGTTCTCTACATCTCGATTGTGCCTGAGGGCAGCTGCTTCCTGTTCATCGTCATTATTATCTATACCACTTTATTGTGTTACAGGGCTGTGGGGGGCCTGGAGCCCATCCCAGGAGACTTACGGCATGTGGTGTGGTACAGTACACCAGGGATGAGGTGCTTCCTGTGAGTGCTTCATTAAATTAATTCATTTGATTTATTTAATAAGTTCCTTTTGAGTTACTTTACTCTAGCAATGTTCACACACAATTAGGGTTAGGGTTAGGGTTAGAACAGAAAACACTGCAGTGTATTACTGCACCCGATACACATAGTGATATTTCTGCTTCTGTACAAAAGCGCATGCTTGTCATAGTCACATAATGAGCTTACATTTTCATAATCAGTGTATTTATGGAGGTAAAAAAAACGAAATATTTTAATTATCTATGACTGACATGTTACTCACTTGCTGATTGCATGTAAAAATTTACACTAGTATAAGATCAATTGCACTTCTTCTGATTATGTAGCAAAAACTAACATAAAAACAAAAAAGCTAATGTTAAATACAGTACTTGACCTTCCTCAATGCTCCAAAGGGTCTGTGTAATAATCTTTAGTTGTTATAAAGTTTCTCATAGTTTTGAACACAGCAATATTTCATGGTATGACAGACTGAAAACTAGAGAGAGAGAGAGAAAGAGAGAGAGATTTTGTGGAATCAAGAGTTTGTAAGATGAAAAATAAATTTCAAACACATGGACAAAAAGCAGAATTGTTCACCAAGAATTAATCACAGATCTACTGTCTTATATATATGTCATAGGTTTGTTAATATTTCGTATTGCAGAAAATTAATGATTTAGGTCCAAAAAACTAACCATAAAACTTTCTAAAAGAAAGAAACAAAAGTATCATATTTCATATTAAAAGACTAAGTGCTACATATCATGATGATTTCTGCACGGTGAAATATCGAAATTCATTCTTTTTTCAAAATTTCTTTAAGGATTCTTTGCTAAAATAAGTGTTCTCTGCTTTAAAAATTGTTCTGCTTAAACCCTTTCTGATGATGAAACTTTTTTGTTTAGAATTCAACATACAGCAATGTATAATCAAGCAATTATAATCATCCACTTATCTACACACCGAGTAACCTGTGGTTTTGGATTTAATACATCCATAGTGCTCATGGACACTCCTTACTCAAATAGCGTCGGGTATAAATAGCATGTTGTTAGCTGTTCTAGTTTCCAGTGAGCTCTGTGATAGATAACACTCACATACACTTTAAACCTAGGTGAAGCAGAACTCAGAGAAGGATGATTTTAGAATATAGACTTTTATTTTTACTCATTTCATGTAAGTTTCAGACATTTTCATGTGATTGTAAATTGTAATATTAATCATTTCTAGATGCGCATGGACAGTCCCTGACATCTTGTGATTCTGTAGTGAAGAGACCTGGACAGTCAGTCACTTTGTCCTGTACTGTCTCCGGATTCTCAATGAGCAGCTACTACATGCACTGGATCCGTCAAAAATTAGGACAAGGACTGGAGTGGATTGGACGCATTGATACTGGCACTGGCACTATATTCGCTCAGTCTCTGCAGGGCCAGTTCTCCATCACTAAAGACACAAATAAAAACAAGCTGTACCTAGAAGTGAAGAGTCTGAAAGCTGAAGACACGGCTGTTTATTACTGTGCGCGAGACACACACTGAAACAACAGACTCCAGACCTGTACAAAAACTTACACAACACGTCCTTATGAGCTGTAAATATTCCTTATAAATGTCATATGTGAACACTGCATAATTTGATAATTGAGTAGAGTGGAACCTTGAATTATAAACATAATTTTTTCCGGAAGCAAGCTCCTACTGTATTTCAAAACACTCATAAATAAAGCAAATTCCCCCATAAGAAATAATGGAAACTCAAATTATTAATTCCACAGCCCAAAAAAGTTTATACATAAAAATAATTAATACAAAATATAAAGTAAAAATAAACCAAATTAACCTGCACTTTACCTTTGAGAAGAACCACGACAAAGCAGTGTTTCCATTAGAGAGAGAGAGAGAGAGTGTTTTTAACAAAAAATAATAATAATAATAATAATAAATCCCAACATATAAGTGTTTCCATTTATGCGTGCAGGCGCTGTGTATGTTTGTTTGTATATGTGTATGAAGCTAAAGCAAGAGGAGAGGAGGAATCAGACCCTCCCTTCTCCCTTTTCTTGTCTGACACAGTAACCCTTCCTCCTCTCTGCTTTGAGTTTCACACACACACACAGTAAACACTGTTTTGAGTGAGCACAGATAACGGAATCACTGCATTAAAGTAAAAATAAAGCAAATTAACCTGCACTTTACCTTTGAGAAGAACCACGACAAAGCAGTGTTTCCATTAGAGAGAGAGAGAGAGAGAGAGAGAGAGAGTGTGTGTGTGTGTGTGTGTGTGTGTGTGTGTGTGAGAAGGTGAGAGGAGGAGGGGTGTGAAAAGGCCCAGGGTCCAATGACGCACACACACAGACACAAAGTGCATGCTAAAACAGAGAGAGAGAGAAAATGGATATTTAACCTCTCTAACGAGAACTTCTTTTGCTTTACACGTGCGCACACACGTGTGTTATAATAACCAGTACTCGCACGCTGTACACACTCGCATACAAACACAAAATAAAAGAAGTTTTACGCCCACACACGTGGTCACAGTGTTATAGTAAACAGCTTTTGTGTTTACAATGTTTCTATAAGATGATCTGAATTATTTGATAAGTGCCAGTATCTAAAAGGATATACTGTAACATTTTTTGTGTTCACTGATCATCAGAAAACTTTGTGTTCCAAATATTAAAAATACAAAAAATACACTGCACAGGTCAGCTTTATCATGGATATAAAACAAAGCATTAGCAAATACAAAGTATTTCTTTATTAGGAAGTAATAAAAAACTTGGAGGGATGCTGAATATAATCAAAAGTGTGATGTTGCTGAGTTCCTCATAAAACCTTATATGTTCCTGTAACTCTAAGCGGTTGCGCTATACCGCTGACAGCCAGCAGAGGGAGACAGCCTCACACAATGAAGGAGTTTGTGTGGGAGAACTCAGTTCCACAGAGTTCTCCAGATTCAATGACATGGAGAGCCGTCCCCTTTCATTAAGGATACTTAAAGGTCACCCTTGGACATAGCGTCCTGTCGCTCCACTACAGAAGGGTGATAGGTAAAGTATGTCAGGGCTTTACCTGAGGTAAAGAAAAAAGAAAATTATATTTAAAAAAATAGAAAAATGGCAAGAAAGTGGATAAACCAGGGCAGAAGAGAAATTTAAGGCATGACAAGCAAACGAGAGAGAATCTAAGCCAAGGGGACAAATGTTGATAAGGAGACACTTGAAAAGTGTGCAACATACCAACCCCAACCCCAAGCCTGGGCCTCCATAACATCTCAGCAGTGGCACAGACTGATCGTCTCCATGCCATCCTGTGTTGATGCAGTAATTTATGCAAAGGGAGCTACAACCACAGTGCTGTGCATGTTCATACTTTTTAGTAGTAATCTTTTGGTCTTTAGTAATATTTAAATTTAACTTAATTTGGGTGTTTTATTACCTGTAAGCCATATTCATCAAAACTGAAGGAAATAATCACTTGAAATATATCAGTCTGTGGGCAATGGATCTTCAGTATGAGCTTTAGTTTTTGAACTGAATTACTGAAATAAATAAACTTTTTGAGAACTTTTTTATTTATTTATTGAGATGCACCTGTGTGTGTGTGTGTGTGTGTGTGTGTGATGGCAGGAAACAAAACTCCAATATTTAAATAGATTTCATATTTAAATTACACTCTTGGAAACCTTTTGATGGCACTGAGACTTTTCTTATAAGGCCAGTGAAGCAAACATAAAGTACAGTATTATATATTTATAATATTTATATATGCTATAGTAACATTACAAAAACAAAGCATGTTCTTTATGAACTAGGAATTCAAACGTCAAAAGATATAGCTCATATTGGGGTCATGGACTGTTTTTAGGTTTAATTAATTTTAGTTCATGCCCTGAAAACTAACTAAAAAAAAAAACAAATTGAAATAATCCACGTTATTATACTACAGTATGGTATGATCGGGGGTTGATAGGTACTCCATATCGTTACAGTATGTCTCCTTTTCAAGAGAAAATCACTTTTTCCACTTTTCTCCATGAGTATGATGTAATGATGCAAATATCTGCCCATGCAGTATTTATATGCAGCTGAGCTGAGTGGAGCAGTCGAGTCTCATCAACACTCACCATGAAGATCCCACACTCCTTCCTCCTGCTACTAATCAGTCTGTGTGTCTCTAGTGAGTTCTTTTTAATTTTTACATTTTATTTAATTGTACTGTTTTAATACTGATGTTTTAATTTGTTTATATCCTCTCTCCATTAGCTGTGAAAGGCCAGAGTTTGGAGTCTATTCCTAGTCATGCAGTAGTGAGTAATCCTGGTGGAACTGTCAGCCTCTCTTGTAAGGCTGTAGGGTATAATTTTGGAAATTATGGTATGAGCTGGATACGACAGACACATGGAAAGCCCTTACAGTGGATCGGGCACATCAATACCGCAAGTGGAGCGACGGATTACAGCAAAAGCCTTGAAGGAAGAATTGAAATAACAAAAGATAACAGTAAAGGCATTTCATACTTCAAGTTGTCTGGCCTGACTGTAGAAGACACAGCTGTGTATTACTGTGCCCGAAGACACAGTGACACAAACAGATGACAAGGATGTGCAAAAACTTTAGCGTTGACTCTGATACATTCTGAAGCTGACCTCTTTGTTTCTCTTAAACCAAGTTGTGTGAAGGGGTGATTCTATTTAACCTATGAGCAATAAAACTATTTGCCATTGCTGCCCTGACACTCTTGAGTGTTCCCTCACCACTGTAAATTTTCTATTTGTCTGTAAATTATTGATAGCTATTAAATACAGTAGTTGTACCTCAGCATGCAAATTTAATTAATCCCGTAGGTTGTTCTCAAGGCTAAAAGTTTATATTGTGAAATGTTTTTCAATGGGAAATAATGTAAGATAATCCATTTCAGCCAAAAGACATGCACTTGAAATATTATATAAAAGAAATAGACCTCTGTGTTGGGTAAACTGACTCCTTATATGAAATAATTTTGCAGGATCAAGTCCTAGCCCAGACAAAGTATGCATTAACATTTCCACATTCTTTGAAATCTATTTCTGGTTTCTTAAAACTGAGGGGTCAAATGCGAAAAGATTTTCACCAATTCACCAGCACCTACATTAGAAATGTATGAACATTGTGCTTTCCTATGAGATTTAATCTCTGTTAGGGGCACTATTTTTCTAGCCACAATCTTTATCTACCTAGCATGTTGAGTTTAAAAACTGTGAGAGAGTGTGATTATTATGAGAGCATGTTCTCCTGGGATTTACAGCAAAGCTACAATCCCTAACTACTGGGTACTCAGCAAAAAAACCCTGTACCAAATGGGTACAACATCCATCAGGGGTGTGTTTCCCAAAAGCATCGTTAGCCAACTATGGTCGCAAGTTCCGTCATTAGCAACATAGTTCAACAACTAGGTGTTTCCCGAAACCATAGTTCAAACGAACATTCGCAAACAGCGTCGCAAACT
>JAQMYK010114893.1:0-15535 GCA_030014345.1 Clarias buthupogon | reverse complement strand
ATCTTATCTGCCTTTCCCATATTCCACCGAAATGAGACCCAGAAGGTGGGTTGAATATCCACTGTATCCCCTTTTGCATGAGAACGCCTTCAATTTTTGACTGATTCCACTGCTGGATAGCTTTACGCAACTCGATCACTGCACCTATAAAGTTTGTTCTATTGTCACTTCTCATGATTGACACCTGGCCTCTCCTGCACACAAAGCGTCGAATGGCATTCAACAGGAGTCTGTGTCCAGTGACTGCACAACTTCAATATGCACAGCTCTTGTTGTCAGACAAGTAAACAATACGCCATATCTTTTAACATTACTTCTACTGTACCTCGTCTGACATCGAAGGGTCCGAAATAGTCTACTCCCACGTTAGTGAAGGGTGGGTGATCTGGTGTTATTCTGTCACGTGGCAGTTCTGGCATCTTTTGTTCACCAGTCTTTGCTCTTATCTTTCTACATGTAACGCAACTGGAAAGAAACTTTCTCACAAGGGAGTTGGCTGTCGTAATCCAGTATTTCTGCCGCAATTTCGAAAGCATATAATTCCTTCCACAATGTCCAACCCTTTCATGAATGTCTCTTAAGATTAAAGTTGTGATGTGTGAGTCTTTAGGTATAATGACTGGATGTTTTACTTGCTCAGGTATTGCAGACCTACCAAGACGTCCTCCAACTCTCAGCAGTCCATCCTCCATCCTCCATTTTTGGCTTTGAATGAACTTGATGATTTCGTTTTCTGCTCTTGTTAAGTCCTGAATTGTCAGAGACTTGTGGTTTTCTGTCATTGGGTCATTTACACGTCCTTTAACCCCTTTTGTTCTCTGTCTAAGTCCTTGATACGAAGAATCCAGGCAATGGATCTTTTCAACTTGTACCAGTCAGAGTGATAAGTAATCAGTTTACTCACGGCATCTGTGCTCTCTGTAGTACTCACAAGATTCACTGAAGCTGAATGTTTAATCTCGTTGTCATCCTCTTTTATTGACATGTTATGAATGTTCTCGGGCCATTTACACTCTGGTTCTTTGAGAAAGGAGGGACCATAGATCCAGTTGACATGAAATTTTTCATGAAATTTTCACAGGATACTCCCCTGGAAGCAGAATCAGCTGGATATTTTGAGGTATTGACATACCTCCACTGCTGTGGCTTGGTTGACTCTCTTTTAATGGCAATTCTGTTGGCAACGAAGGTTTTAAAACGAAGTTTTTCGTTGTCAATATATCTCAAAACAGTTGTACTGTCAGTCCAAAATATATAGTCCAGCAATTCCATTTCCAGTTGACCTTTCAACATTTTGTCATTATTCACAGCAACTATTGCTGCAGTAATAATATAATCACAAGACACATGTTAATAATACCTGTACATCATACATCTTTATTTCTAAACGACACATCATCCTTTAAAAAAATAATAATAAATTGAGCGCAGTAATACACATCAGTCCTGTTAATGTTACTGTGTTGCTGGACATCTGAAAAATCTCTGGAAATCTGATACCTGATTTTTAGATTCTTACTGTAGTCATGCCACCACCATTCCATATATATATCCAATCCACTCCAGGGTTCTTCCTGCAGGGTGTCGTATCCACTGTGTAAGGCTGCTACCATCAGTTGCTGAATATCCAGACACTTTACAGGTAAGAGTTAGTGACTGACCAGGGGTTACTACCAGGGATTCAGACTGGATCAGCTCAAGACAGTGAACACCTATTAAAAACTTTTTTATTTTGTCAGTTAATCAAAAAGCCATAAACAAACCTGTATCATATTTTAATTGTAAAACACTTACAGTGTACTGCTGCCAGCAGCAGCAGCAGTAGGGATGTAGAGATCAAGGTGTGTGTTGAAGGAGAATAAGTAAGTTAATAAGTTCTTGGCCTTCATTGCTTATCACTGGAGCTGCAGTAACAGTCGATCAATTCTAGTGCTTATCCTGATGCCTTATTGCATTATTCCTTTTATCCCAAAGGATTTCCAGTTTCTGTTGTTTAAACTAACCAAATAAAAAGGAGAATGCACACTGTTATTAGCAAATTATCATCAGCAATCATCCTTTATTATTTTCTTCTAACTTTATCGTGTGAGTAATTTCTGCTTAGCCTTAAATTATACAAAGTCTCTGTGAAAGCGTTTTTTGTAATACATGTCTCTGAGGTTCAGTTTCCTGCTGAGGGAATATTTACAGCTCATGAGGAAGTGCTTGTGTAAGTTTTTGTACAGCTCTGGAGTCTGTTGTGTCAGTGTGACTCTCGTGCACAGTAATAAACAGCCGTGTCTTCAGTTTTCAGACTCTTCACTTCTAGATACAGCACGTTTTTATTGTTGTCTTTTCGAACTGGCCCTGCAGAGACGGAGCGAAATCAGTGCTAGTGCCCGTTCTAATGCGTCCAATCCACTCCAGTCCTTTTCCTGGTTTCTGACGGATCCAGTGCAAATAGCTAAGCGGGATTCCAGACACGGTGCAGGACAGAGTGACTGACTCTCCAGGTCTCTTCACCACAGAAGCAGAGGAGGTCAGGGACTGTCCATAAGAATCTGGAAAAGAGATTATGAATAAATGGTGTAATGATGAGAGACAAACAATGAGACAATATTTAATTTTTCTGGTGAAGATCATGTGAAAACCTTTCATACGTACATGAAATTAGCACAAAAGCAATACTGAATCCTAATAACATTCTCAAACAAGAAGTTTGTTTCCACACAGGATTATGTGTATGGGAGTGTTATGTATCACAGAGCTCAATGGAAACTAGAACAGACAAGAACATGCTGTTTATACCCGACTCTATTTGAATAGGGCGTGTCCATGAGTACTATAGATGTATTAAAACCACAAACATAAGCAGAGTCTGTACTAAGTGATGTGGGTGTAATTGCTCATTAGGTTTAAAGTGGATCAAAAATTATACAAACATGTGATCTTAAATTTGATCAACTCATAGTGTTTCAGCAGAACATCCAAACCTAATGGAACAATGATTGGGCTACTGTACATTTTAAGAAACTGGTTAAATTTTTATTTAATAATTTAATTGTTTTCCTATTAAAATATAGGAATTTTATCCTATCATTAGGAGGAAAGTGTATAAGCTCCACGGAGGAAGAAGGAAAACAAATAATAAAAATTGTAGGTATGTACATTTTATTGTTGCATGAGGTTAATTGGGTGTTTTGTTAAAGGAAAAGGTGTTTGCATTATAATGCAGTACCTGTTGGGTTGGGTTGGTTTCAATCACAAAAAACTGTGTAGGCAAGTTCTTACAGGAACAAATGCATTTGTTGATTTCTTATATATAATAACTTTATATAATCAGTGTATGACTACTGTGGGCATGCATTTTTAAATATTACTAA
This sequence comes from Clarias buthupogon, assembly GCA_030014345.1. Taxonomy (NCBI): domain Eukaryota; kingdom Metazoa; phylum Chordata; class Actinopteri; order Siluriformes; family Clariidae; genus Clarias; species Clarias buthupogon. The sequence goes on along the minus strand of JAQMYK010114893.1, from coordinate 12,173 downwards.
TAGCATTTATTGATTGAATCATTTACTACGTTTTTGCTTCTACTTCATTTTGCTTTCTTGTTTGTCTTCAGCCTTACAGTAAGTACCAGCCAAAGATAAGGGGAGAAAAGGCTTAAAACTTTACAGAGGACTGTTAATACTGTATGACAGAAGGGAAAATAAAACTGAGCACCAAAATAAATGAATAAATGTCTGTGAGGAAACATTTAGAGCCCATGAACACATGTTTGTGTGTAGTTTGGATATGAAGCACAGTTATATGTGTACGGTACTGTATGTCCCTCCACATAAAAAGAGCTTTAAAATGATGATGAAGTGGGATTTTCTATGAGTTTATCTTTGCATTCATGAAGGAGTCTCCAGTTTCTGGCTTAAAATAAACCTAAAAGAGAATAAAAGAGAGGTTGGTAAGGAGCCAAAGTGTTGATACTGATAGGATGCAAGTGATAAAAAGAACTAACTTGTACTGTTGAGGTTTCACAAGATTACATTTAACTATAAATAAAAAAGGAAAAATTTATGTTATGTCAGATTTATTAAAAATGTAGAAGAAATAAACACTGTAACAGAGCTGACATACTGTACAAGTTACCCCTGTAGGAGTGACAATTCATGCAGTCCAAGTTATTATGTGAGAGTTCTGGATAACTGAACTGGACAACTGAAGCAGTTCAATACATTTAATACCTGTGAACAACAACCATGCAATTATTCAGCTACATTCTGTCAAAAAAGAAAATGCAAAAATATGTCTGTATATCTTCAAATTTTCCACATTTTTACCTGATGTAGCTGTTAACAGCAGGAGAAGAAATGTAGAGAACATGGTTTTAGTGAAACCTGGTCCCAAAACCTCACTTCTTCAGAGCATCACAAACATTTTATAGGAAGTTTGATTTTCATAACAGTGTTTAGGCTTTCATAAAGGCCCAGATGACTTGTTACATGCTACACATCTCCTGCTAATGTAAAAAAATATATAATAATGTAATTATTTATAAAATATAAGAGTTACCTGTACCTACAGTACAGTATAAGAGTTGACTAATTCATCAAACAATGAGGATTATGCAGCCTGGTTTAATAGCACTGATATAATAGATCTGTAATTTCTTAACTTTGTTACAATGTTTCAGTTAAAGTTTAGGCATTTTATTTAAATTCCGAAAGAACATGGTCTCATATATATTACACTTTCTCAGGCCTTTGAACCCCAACATGTTGAGTGGATGTTGTATGAATAGAGAAAGAGCGCCCCTCACTGGCCCTAAAGCTTATTACAACAGAATAATACATTTCTAATGTGTGTGCAGGTGAAATACATAGTAAAAGTTACAAAAAAAATCACTGAAGTAAACTTTTTAATTTGACTATCTGTAAAAAAAAAAAAAAAAAAAAGTAAAATAATTTGCACTACTGCTCAAATTTTTAAGCAGATTTTAAAAATCTTCTGTTGATCATATCTCTTCTTATTTAATACTGTATTGAATGTGGGGAAAAAAATAAAATAGACATTGTGTACTGCATGTGTAGTGGACTGTAAGAACTTAGATGGAGGTAAAGAGGAATACTGTGGAAGGAAATTTTTCTTTTTTGTTTAATAAATTTTGATACTTTAGTTTTATAAAAGCCGTACACCTTCACTCAGTTACTCGTCTTCTCATCAGGATGGTGGTGTACAATAATGACCTGCATTATACGAAGTGCAAACCTATTGGGTCATCAATTTGTTTAAACAATGTCAGAGTAAATTTAGGAAGAAATATGCTGTTCCTGGTGTACTCTCAAAGAGTGTAATTTAGGGAAAACTGGAAACAATTGCATCATTGACCTTTCTCATGGCAGAGGTCGTCGTCCAAAAATGCTGCAGCACACAGTCGGTCATGTGCAACTTCATCTGCAGCTGTCACCTACAAAATCTTTGAGACATCTCACTCATGAGGTATTATTCAACATGTCAGAGAGCAGCAAAATTGCATGTGCATTGTGTTACCATCATTCAAAAGCTCAAAGCAAGTGTCATGGAGAATGTGTCCGAAAGAAAACTGTGATCACGTCCAGCATCACATGTACAGTAATGCAATCAGTTACACATACATCAAGGTATGTAGTCTGTTTTTTAGTTCAGATTGATTTATCATATCAAGAGTTAATACAGAATATTTGGAGCCTCTTCCCAGTGAATCATACTTTATATTTAAAACAATGTGTAAATGTTAATATTGACTTCATACATTGGAGGAATTGAACTAAGTGTTACATACAGTACTCATATTTATTACATATTTATTTTTTGAGCTTTGCTGCTGCCTTAAGAACCTCATACTATGAAAAAAGAGAAACAAAATGAACACATCCTACTGGTTATAAAATATTCAGTAAAATTGAGGGATTTATATTAATTGCCCATGAACTCTGTCCTCAAATCATATGTCATTGTAAAATATATTGGCCCTGTAATTAATATATCTAATCCACTCCAGAACTCTTCTTGAAGGTTGTTGGATGCTCACTAATGAATGAAAGTGACTACTCGCCATGGACATATGAGCTTAGAAAAAAAAAAAAAAAAAAAGAAAATAAGGGGATGAATCACACAATACAGTATATGCTACCTGTAAATAAATTAACTTGATAAAACACTTACAGTATAAGATGCCCTAAACAAGTGTCACCACAGGGGGTTTTTGTACAGGGATGTTGGTGATCTGATTCACTGTGAGGTTGTTGAGCAGTAATACACAGCTGTGTCTTCAGTCTGCACATTCTGTCCTGTTAATGTTACTGTGCTGCTGGACGTGTCTCTGGAAATCTTAAACCTGCTTTTAAGTTTGTCACTGTAGTTAGTGTCACCGTCACTACATATACGTCCGATCCACTCCAGAGTTTTCCCTGTGGGTTGTCGTATCCAGTGGGTACAGTAGCTGCTTTTTGAATATCCAGATATTTTACAGGTCAGACTCAATGACTGGCCAGGGGTTAATACTGAGAAGCCAGTCTGGATCAACTCAATACAGTGAACACCTGTTAAAGAAACCATATTTTTATGATATAAAAACAAAGATCTATAAGTAATTAACTTTTTATCATACAGTACGTTAATTGTACTGTATAACACTTACAGTGTATGGTTGCCAGCAGCAGCAGCAGGAGGGTTGTAGAGTTCATGGTGTGTGTTGAAGCAGAATAAGTAAAAGCCTTAAGCATTGCTTAAATATATAACAGGGAAGGACATTTGCATAGAGACACTCCTTACATTAGGAAACACTGGATTCTTATAATAAAACTTCATCTCTCAAACAGGTCTAATGAGTACATTTTTAAAATATACAAATGCAGGTATTTTAGGTAATTTTATATTCAAAAGTTAAAAATATGCCAACAATGTATATTATTAAGAAAAGGAAATTGTATTTTAATTAATAAATAGTTATATTTAATTTGCAAATTTATGCTATAAAATCTTTTGGATGGTAATTAAAAAAATAATAATCTCACACAAGAAAGTTTATGCATTATAGTGCAATGTTTGTCCAGCTGTAAATTTCCTTTCATAATGATATTAAATATAATGATGTGACTATACATATTTTATATATATATATATTTCATCTTTTATTTTTTATAAATTTGCAAAGATTTCAAACAAACTCCTTTGACAATGTTATTATGGGGTATTGTTTGTAAAAAGTTTAGTAAAATAATGAATTTAATCTATTTTGGCATAAGGCTTTAACATAACAAAATGTGTGCCTTTTTAAACTAATGTATTGCTCCAAACATTTGCATTCATTTGAGTAAAAAAAATAATTAATGTAATTAAATATTGTATTATTGTATATGTATTTGTTTTTACTTAATTTTGCTTTCACTTTTAACAGCACAAGAGGACGTGATTGTGAAAGTGGCTTAGATGTTAGAACTATCATCTTGTACCTCTAGGGTCCAGGTTCGATTCTGAGCAAAGTTAATTTCTCACCTCTGTGTGCATGTTCCGAGTTTGCATGTTCTCCCCGTGCATGGTGGGTTCACTTCGGGTACTCCGGTTTCTTCCCACAATCCAAATACATGCAGATTAGGCTGATTGGCATTCCCAAATTGCCCGTGGTGTATGAATTAGTGGGTAAGTGTGTGTATGTGTGTGCCTTGTGATAGATGCCCACCTCATGCCCTAATTATCCTGGCATAGGCTCCAGGCCCCCCATGACAGGAAAAAATGGCATAGACAATGAGAGAGATTGAGTAAGAGAAAGTTCTAAGGAGAATTGTTTTAAATAAACCCTTTCTAATCTAATGACCATTTCAGGAAGCCCATTTACCTAAATGTTACTTTTTTATCATAAAGCTTTATGAGAATTCCATAGGAATGTAGCTGTATGACCGCTGAGTCACTTGGCCCTGTATTTAGAATCAACGGCTGTTGCACATTTCTGATAAAAGGCATGAATACAGCTGTGGGGAAGTTTAGTGACAGTAAAGAAGGAATAAAAAGAATAAACTTGGAATGTTATAAGAAGATAACTGCAGAAATCTTATTATTATCCAAGCGTTTTGTTAGAGCATGTCATGAAGTGTTTTATTTCTTAACATTAACAATTTTATTTATTTGCATTTATTTATAGTAAGGTTTAATTTAGTAGAAGTAAAAGTAGAATAAGCCAAAAATTTTAAATAAATAAAGAAGTCAACTGAGAAAGCTCAATTTATTTGTTGAACTTTGCTGCCTCCTTGACTTGTTCCAAGTATCAGACGTCAAATTATGAGAACAAAGTGTGTCCTAAATGAAGCACACTGCTGTGAACATCCTGAACTATTCCCAAATCTATTAATTGAACTTTTATTTACTTTTAATTTGATTATTAAATATTCTGTACAATGAAGTGTTTAATAATGGTTTAAAATAAAAAGTCTTTGATAAATGCATTTTTGTAAAAATTGTGTGTTTGAAGTTTTGCCTGATGTCACTATTAGTAGCTTTGAGTGGATGCTTGAACAAGGGTCAGAGTTTTTGTAAGGGGAATCCACTGTTTTGTGTCACTGTGTGTCTCTTTTACGCAGTAATACACAGCTGTGTCTTCAGTTTGCAGATTCTGTCCTCGAATTGTTATTGTGTTAGTAGAAGTGTCTCTGGAGATGCTGAACTTATTTTTCAGTTTGTCACTGTAAGCTGTACCCCCACTACTGCTGATATATCCAATCCACTCCAGAGCTTTTCCTGCAGGTTGTCGAATCCAAAATGTAGTATAGCTTGTATATGAAACCTTACAGGGGATGGAGAGACTCTGGCCTGGCTGGACTGTCATGGCAGCAGGCTGAATCAGTTCCTCACCATGCACATCTATAGAGGAAATAATATGTGATATCTTACACAATATACAGTATGCTGCACAATTATTTGTATTTATTATAGAAAATTACCATATCATATCATATCATATCATATCATATCATATCATATCATATCATATCATATCATATCATATCATATCATATCATAAGCACTCACAGGAAGCAGCTGCCAGCAGGAGTAATAGAGCTGCAGAGAACATAGTGTGTGTTGTTTGTCTTCTCTGTTCTCCTAAGTTTAATAGAGTGCTTCACTTCAGATAAACTGGGTGATATCCAGCTCTGATGTCTGTATTTGCATTCCTGATGATGATCATGGGAGGAGTTAGTATTTAAAACATATTTAAAGCATACAAGACATTTATTTTATGGAGGATATGCAGCTTTTTATAAAAGAATGGAAAACAATTTTGCTTGACAAATGTTTCTTTTATATTAGGAACTCCCCTACCAAAATAACATATATGGACTAATATTCTTTGAAGTTGTACTGTATATATTACCATAATATTCAGGCTACTTTCAGGCAAAAAATATTGTTTTACAGATTTCAATGGCCTCCACATACATAGAGCATGATTGGAGCTTTTATTCTGCTGACAAACCAGCAAATACATTGTGTTATGCTATTGAAAGAATAATGCAGTCATGTGTGTGTGTGTGTGTGTGTGTGTGTGTGTGTGTGTGTATGAAATAAATTATGTAAAATTGTGTTTTTAACCTGCTAAGTAATTGTTTACATTAATTAATCGCTCAGAAAAAAATATTTTGTTATTAGACTGTAAAACATTGTATATTGCTTTACTGTATACATCACATGCACTTGCTAGATAGCAGCACTTTTTTATGCTTGCTAGTTATTATATACACTATGCATGAAATAGAGACCTCAGCTTAGAAATAGATCTTGTACTTTAATCTCTACTCCCAGTACTGGAGCTGTGATATCAGATGATCCATTCCAGCACTTTTCCTGATGTACGTCAATACGTCCATACCCCTTTATCAGAGGAGCTTGTGCATGAGGAGTTAGTGATTTTACAACAGTGCTGTACAAAGCTTGTGACTTTGATGTAAATCCCAGGAGAACATGCTCTCATTTTTATTACTCTCTCTCAGTCTTTTAATGTCAACATGCAGATAAAGAGTGTGAATAGAGAAAGAGCGCCCCTCACAGGGCTTGAAGCTCATAGCAAATGATGTGGGTGCAGATAAAAGTGATAAAAAGTACAAGGTCACAATCTGACTGTTGATGTAAGTGAATGAGCACACACACACACACACACACACACACACACACACACACGCCTTTACAGCCCTTCCTCTAAGGTCCCAAACAAACACACACACACTCTGCCTTACACAGACAAACACACACACACGCACACTCAGAAACTCTGCAGGCACTAAGACCCAGCAGGGGAGACGATAGGTTTATTAAAAATCTTTGCTCGTCTTGCGGAACACTCGTAAACCGCGTTACTCGTAATCCGAGGTTCCACTGTATATATTATGTTTCTGTCTAGTGTTTTTTTTTTCTGCTATATACCACAATTTTCATACAGTTTAAAACAGAACCCTGATCCATTCTCTTTATGTACGGCGCAACCCTAGATCCTTGGGACCCTTGGGACTCTTGGGGGCCGTCCGACCTGCACACCCGACCGATCAGTGGACCCTGTCTTGCACAAAATATGTCACTTTGATATTATGATTTTGGCTTTTTGATATTAGGACACTAAAGGAGCTGGGTCTAGTACCTACAGTATTAGGCTACAGGTTAGTTCTTCATCTAAAACCTGTGACTGTTATTATTACCATGAACAAGATCACTTACAGTAAATGTCTCCTGTGCTGTGTCAAAGCCCAAAAGTGCTCGTCAGAAAACTGCTAGGAAAAAGGTAAATGCTGCAGAGCTGTTGGATAAGTCAGTTTCAACGTCCACTGATGAATGTGTTTGAGTCTTTTATATCTTCTGGACAATTTGGAAATGGAAAATTAATGTGACAAAATTGGCAGGACAGACAGAAATTTTTCTGAGACTGATTTTGGGTCCTTAAATTAATGAAACGTAAGGATATAATTGAAAGCTTGAGTTCTGACCAATGTACAGACAAAACCTAACTTTTATTTATACAGAAAATATACTGCAGTTACAGAATAAACTGCTGATCTACATTTCTGTCAAAAGATGTAAACCCTCAGAACTTTACGTAAAATACCAGAAAACCAGAAGTGCTGTGACAGATTCAGTCATTCAAAGGAAAAAAAAAAAAAAAAACATTTCAAGTCATGGTGTTATTTTTTGCGGCGCTGCAGCTTATTGTGTCACTGTGAATCACGGGTGCAGTAATACATGTTGTGTACCTGTAAGGGCAAAATGTTACTCTAAGTGTCTCGAGAGACGACAAACTTGTTATTTGAATCTTCTTTAGCAAGACTGCAATTTCAGTAAATGGTGTTGATCCATTCTAAAGCTTTTCCTGCAGGTTGTCGAATCCAAGCTGTTCCATAGTGGCTGCTGCTATCAGTGATAGAAGCTCCAGACACTTTACAGGTGATAGTTAAAGTCTCTGCTGGCTTTATAACCACTGAGTCTGACTGGATGAGCTCAGTAGCACAGAAAACATCTGTAAAAAGAGAAACAGAAAAGGTTTACATGCTGAAGTAACAGGATCAGATGAGGAAATAAAATTTAAACCCAAACACTCACAGGGGCCGAGAGCCAGCAGCAGCGGTGGAGCTGAAGTGAACATGTTTGTGCTGAAGGAGGACTAATGAGAAGCGCTTCATCTCTAGATAAACACGCTGATGATATTACAGGAGGAGATGGAGATTTGCATAAATATTACAGAGTAGCTGTATTCTGTGAATCACAGTCATGTGACATTTCTCTACTTAGCATCAGCTTAATGTGTGTATTAAAATAATTGTGCTGTTATTACTAACACTATGTTTTGTGTTAAGTAAGTAAATACATGTCTATATAAATAAAGAAGGTAATCATTTATTCAAATAATCAACTTTTAGAGGAAATTTGCTGGCCAAACAAATTATTTCACATTGCTGTTTAGTTGACTCATTGTGTACCCAATGTATCAAAATCTTACGTTGACTCAACTTGTAATTTAAATATTACAAGTAAGCTCAATTTCAGTATTGGCTGTAGGCTCAATGAATTATATTTCTCTAGAGTAGACTTACTTTTTATCTACTCAAAAAAGATAAGTTGTCTCCAATTGTAGCCCATGGATGTAGTTGGTTCAAGTGCTTTGTTTTTTCTATAAAAATCCTAACAATACCCTAAACACACAAACATTACTTAAAAGAATAATAATAAAATAAAAATTATTTTTCCAAAACTAGCCCAGGTTAAAACAGTGATCTGTATAAAACAAGAAAATGTAGGTTCTATTTTGCTTAAAGGTCAATAAAATACCTTGACAACACCAGATTCTTATCAGTATCTTACTGATTCTTTTATATTACAATTTCATAACCATTTTTAAAAACTAGCAAAGATGATTATTTATTTCCCTAATATGTCAGACCCAAAAAAGAGTTTATGCCAACAAGAGTTTGTTACTCAACATGTGAATATGAGTGTCTCCAATTCTAATAGAAATAATTTGGATGGCTTCACAGGTGTACATCCAGTGCTTTTGGAATTAAATGTTCCAAAACATTTTGTAATTAAAGAGCACCGACCTGATCAAACATCACTCCTAAAGCTGTTCTATAGTCACTGAAGCCCTCAAGAACTAGTGTCCATCACTCCATATCTAATTAGATTAAAATAAAAGATATTAATAAATCTATATACCACCGGAGAATGTAAAAGACTGTTTCTGGAATTCTAATGATGGGTTAAAGTTACGTATTACTTTATATTCAATTTGATATTTTCAAGGGTTTTACTTTGGCATTCTCAGGAGTAACTGTGTGGTGTGATGTTTTAAAATAACCGGGTATCTAATCAATTCGCTTTTCATACAGATAAGTTAACTGATGTAGCACGTATAGATGAGCATTAGCAACTTTGAAGCCAAACTTACCTGGACATTTTCACATCCCTCAACTTATCAAGCACTGAAGTGTTGCTACCTCTTAACTGTTATTTAATGTATTTTTTTCTGGAACTTTCATTAGCTAAGCGCTTGCATGGCCGTGTGTGGGGGTGGAGCAGGACGCTGTTGCTGGGCAAAAGTCAGGGCAAAGTGGGGAGAAAAATATAGATACGGTTATGAGCGATTAGCTAATTGCTGTACAGTGCGGTAACATTAGGTCTAACGTTAGCTAAGGTCACTTCAGTAAGTGTGCCTCAGTATAACGATAAGTGGAAACACACCAGCCTCACGTATACAATGTTATCCCTAACCTAACCCAAACTGTATAAAATACGTGTAAGCTAACTATAAGTTTTTTCAGTTAAAATAGAAAAAAAAACGTGCCCAGAATAAAGAGTCTACAAAACGGCCATCTTCACCTCTTTAGTGCAGATTGATAACATCAGTCCGATGGGGGGAGGGGACGGGATCTTATAAATCACGTGACTGCATCTCAATGAAGGTAAATTTCTGGTTAAAATTTAGTTTGTTTAGTTTATTCAGTCTTTGTCTACAAAGTTGTTAAGAACATAATGTTACCTGTTGTCTCAATAAATACCACAGTAAAAAGTACAATATTAATTCATTTATCATAAAACATCTATCTAGTTGGATTTTTTATAGTGCACTTGTGTTTGTACACAACCCTCCATTCAGCCTTTTATAACTGTCACCTTTGTTTTGTAAAGACAAGACCACATTATGTTTCATTTCTTGTTCTTTACATTTATCTTAATAATCAATAATATCCACTTTGTAGTCACTTTTAGAATAAAGATGTAAATTCTTATACTTAGATGGTGTTGTTTATAATAAATGTCTTTAAAGTTCAGTTTCCTGCTGAGGGAAAATATTTACAGCTCATGAGGAAGTGCTTGTGTAAGTTTTTGTACAGCTCTGGAGTCTGTTGTGTCAGTGTGTCTCTCGTGCACAGTAATAAACAGCCGTGTCTTCAGTTTTCAGACTCTTCACTTCTAGGTACAGCATGTTTTTATTGTTGTCTTTAGTGATGGAGAACTGGCCCTGCAGAGACTGAGCGAATCCAGTGCCAGTGCCACTATCAATATATCCGATCCACTCCAGTCCTTTTCCTAGTTTCTGACGAATCCAGTTGTAGTAGCTGCTCATTGAGATTCCGGAGACAGTACAGGACAGAGTGACCGACTCTCCAGGTCTCTTCACTACAGGAGCAGAGGAGGTCAGGGACTGTCCATAAGAATCTGGAAAAAAAGAGTAGACTTAGATAATATAATGTTTTATTCATCATGTCAGAACGGATGATTTTCCCATTAATCATCGTAGGAAAAAGAACAAACTTACATGAAATGAGTACAAATAAAATACAATATCCTAAAATCATCCTTCTCGGAGTTCTGCTTCACTCAGATGTAAAGTGTTTGGGAGTGTTACCTATCACAGAGCTCACTGGAAACTAGAACAGCCAAGAACATGCTGTTTATACCCGACTCTATTTGAATAGGGAGTGTCCATGAGCCCTATGGAGGTGTTAAATCCACAACTACAGGCTGCTCAGTCTGTAAATAGGGTCTGTGTTTATAAACTGTAACATACAATTATCCCTTTTTTTTTATTATTATTAATTTTAAGCAGCAGAGTAGAATCAGACAATGGATCAGTTCTCTGTTAAATCAGATTCTCCATAAATAAGAGTTTTATCTGTTGTTCAACACAACATAAATAATATACTAATAATAAAGTCTGTATAATTTAGACACTGATACAAAACGATTAGAAAACAGAAAGCTACAGCTGAACACTTTTAACAGGTAAACATGGTTTTATTTAATTTATAAATATTAAATGGAAGTCTGCTTATATATATTTTAAGCACATCTTTTACAGTATGTGTTTGTGGTACATACATTAAAGTTGTCTGAATTAATATGCTAGGTGTGTTAGTGCTGTTATTTATAGGATGATTGCAGGTTTTAAATATAATAATTATCTTTTTTTTTGTCTTAATTGTTTTTGTCTTAGTTGTTGTCTTAAATTTTTTTTACAAACAAATCATGCATTGCATGATTTGTTTGTCTGCCCCCTATAGGTGCAAAAAACATTTACACATTTACACTTTGTTTCTCTTCTGCAGATGTGTTTTGTACTGAGCTGAGACTTTGCATTATTGATACCAACAACCACTTTACCTACTGTAGCTCAGATTCAACAACCTTAATGGATTAAATGTATATTCAGCCCTGGAGAACAAATAATTTTATCTTAAGGTAAAAGGTGACACATTATGTTATTGTCCTTTAATATTTTAGAAACAGAGTGGTGTTAGCCCTGCTGTCCATTTACACCGGGTGTCCCTGTGGACACGTGTACTGCAAAGAGATGAAAATGAGCAGGGGTGTTTTTGTACCGGGCTCTAATGAGCAGCCATTCCACTGCTTTCCCAACAGGTTGGCATATCCATTTAACACAATACAGTACCTTGACTCTGAGGTCTTAAAAGAGATAGAGAATGATGCTCCAGGTTCCACAAGCACAGAGGATGACTGAGTGAGCTTAACACCACCAACACCACCTGTACATAACATTAAACAAGGGGACATCACCAAATGTCTTCAAGTCTTTGAGTCATCATGGAGACTTACGTTTACACTGTCAAGTAAATGTGACCCAATTCCGATTTTTTGCTCATATGTGACACATATCGGATATGTTCTGTGTCCGTGTAAACAGGAAAAAAACGCATGC
>JAQMYK010114752.1:0-15726 GCA_030014345.1 Clarias buthupogon | reverse complement strand
TCTATCTATCTATCTATCTATCTATCTATCTATCTATCTATCTATCTATCTATCTATCTATCTATCTATATATCTATCCATCCATCCATCCCATATTAGGCTTGGTAAACAATTTAAGGCTTGCCATAAAAGTTGATTATTTTACACAAATTCAATCATGTGTGGATTTTAGTAGTACTGTGACAGCTGATTCTTCTGCTTAGCATTACTTGCTGAAATTGCAATAGCATTGCTTACTTAATTTTTAAAGACATGTTTAAAATGTTGCTGTGATGCACAAAGCTATTGAATCATGGCTGTCCTATTTTAGTTGCTGAGCTGCCACCCATTGGTGTGCTTATATGAGAAAAGATATGACAAAATTTAGGTATAAGTGATATTCAAGACTTTACACACTACACCATCTAAAGGAATATACAGAATATATAGAGTATACACACACACACATCATTGCCAGATTGCACTTTTTGAAGTACTTAATCAGTTTTTGGTCAGTTACTAAATTAAGGCAGCCTGTGGTTTAACACTAACAGGAAGATGAACTTCTTGAGACGCTACAGACACAGTAACAATTTCAGAAAGAAGCAGGATGCAAGAAAACCTCACTCTTATTTAACATCAGAACAGATCTAACATGAGCTGCCCTTTCATTTTTATTCTCTTATTTTTCGACTGAAGAAGAGTGATGCTGGATGGTACTGGTACAGTGCAGGAGATCTGCAGGTTCCTGTTTACATCACTGCCAGTGATCCACCCCCCGGTACTGTATAATCACATACGCTCATATAAGAAAATGATTCCATCTGTTCGTCTCATCATTGTTCATCAACTGTAATTATTTCTCACCCACAGCATCACCTACAGTATGACTGCAGTGTCTAGCAGTGAGGAAACCACAACTGACCTCTACAATAAATACTTTCTTGCTAGGTGACACCTTTTTAAGTCACTTTTTATTAAAAAACTGATGAAATCACATTATGGTAGCCACAGGCTTAACTACTCAACCATCTGTAACTCACAATGGATTGCATTGGCTCAGGTGAAACAGGAAACCTATAATTAGGGCATGTTACTATAGATGTGCAAAGTTCAATTCAATCAATTTTATTTGTATAGCGCTTTTAACAATTGTCATTGTCGCAAAGCAGCTTTACACAATCAAAAGAATTATTTAAGTTTGTATGGAATGTGAATGGTCAGATAGTCCCTGATGAGCAAGCCGAGGGCAATAGTGGTAAGGAAAAACTTCCTGAGATGACAAAAGGAAGAAACCTTGAGAGGAACTGGAATATTTTATTGAATTTCAATTATATTTTAGGGATTTAGTACTCTAAATAAGCCAATGTCCTATTTAAAATAGATTTAATGTCCAATACCAAGAATGCCTCTGTGAAAAAGCCTCTGTTCTTCTGTTGCATCAGTGAAAAACACAGGCTGTGCAGACACTCAATTTAGGGAAGTAAAAGGATACACATTCAAGAGGCAGGCACAAACTCTTCATATAACTTTAATAGTAATATTATAATAATATATTATCTAAACTAACAATATACTAATCATACTTACTAATTTTATCGTATTTTATATTATTATACCCCTTTTAAAACCTTACTCAAGTAGAAAACTGTAGAAAACACTATACTGTAAGAGCATAACCAAAGGATGACCCGTATACTGTACACAGAGAGCACGAAATGAGGAACTTTAAAGCAGGCAGATCGTAATGGAAAAGTGCAGAAAGTTCTTTGCTAAAATAAGATTAACAGAGACGCTTAGGAAAAGTTATTTAACTTTCAGTTCCGTAATTTCTGGACACAGAGCACAGATGGCCAGACTTCCCATTTTTAAAGCTAAGAAACAAAGGGATCAATAGTTAATAATCAAATCCATTACTATCCCTTACAACACTCTATATTATACTACATAACCAAAATTCATCATTTGTAATTTTGTAACTTTTTAAATATGAATTAATGAATTAATATAACTATAATTAATCCATAAAATAATTATAATTATATTATTATAATAATTATGCAATAATAACAATATTTAAAATAATATAATCTAATGCAATCAAGCTTTAACAAAATTATTCATATTGATCCTAACTGTACTTAAGTCCAATAATTATTCATTATAAACTTCAGATCATAAAAAGAATAAATATAAATAAAGATTAACCAAAAATAAAGATTAACCAATATAAAAAAAAATTAACCAATAAATGATTTCAATAACTTTAAGGAAAGTTATTGAATAGGAATAGGAAAATAGGAAAATAAAAATAGGATTATTATGCATCTTAGAAAAAGCTTAAAACTTTCTCAGATGAAAACCCAAGTCTTCAGCAACAGTGGTCAATAGTCTGGTTAGAAAAAAAGGAACAAACCAAACTTTCTCCGAAAAAGGAAAAAAAAGAAAAAGAAAAAAGAAAATATGATCTTTTGAGGCCTACCCAGACATGAATAAATATGAGATGAGAGGGGAAAATTATGTAACTGGGAGGTGCCATCAATCTGACCTGAACAAAAGTAGCTTACATCTACTGAATATTAACTAACTATTTAACTTAAGGGAAAGCAAACAATGATGTAATTGCTAAGTAAGGATATATAAATTGTGTAAAATGACGAAGTAGGGGAGCTTGCGGAATTTTGGTGGGTGTCTGTTGTCTGCCAGTCCAGTGCTGTCCATTTACTTTTGGTTGCAATCAACTTTTTTGCTCTTTCAGTACTCAAGTAGTTGTTGGGTTTGTGTTTAGAAAATTGGTGCAGTTCACAAAATTTGCCATGACACTCAACAGGAAACCCATCCTCATTTTGGTGAAACAGAAAGCAGGAATTGATCTGCATTCATACTGTGTGTTAGGTGGCAGGCAGTTCAGCGTAACAGTTGATGTTAATTGATGTTAATATGGAGTCCAGGTAGTTGTTGGAGGCTCAGGTAGACTTGTAGGAAATTCCAGTCCTGAGCTATCGAGCGACTGCAGCCAAGTCAAGTCCTCAGAGAAACAGCTGTCAACATCAGTCGAGGCCAGAGCCGTCTTCATGGTAGAGTGAAACCGTTCCCAGACACCGGACGCATCCCAAAGAGAAACACAGGGCATCCATGTGACAAGATCTCCAACCAGAAACGGGACACCAAGATGAGTCAGACAGATCCAGAGAGCAGGGGGAGTCTGGATCAATGGCAGCTCAGGAACAACATGTGTAGATCGACAGAGAGAGAGAAAGAGAGACTGGGGTGAGAGAACAGGAGAGAAGAGAGCAGAAGAGGAGAGATAACAGTTAGTTATCGTCACAGTCACATAATGTATAAGATAAATGTATAAATGTATAGCGTAGAGTGCAAGCAGAGACTCCAGCAGGACTAACTATAACAGCATAACTAAAAGAGAGAGCCCGAAGGAAACACAGACATGAGGGTCCCTGAGATGTAAAGCAACCATTTAATGCCTTATATGTAAAAACTAGTATTTTAAAATCAATTTGGAATTTCAAGGGGAACCAATGAAGTGAAGATAAGATAGGGTTGATGTTCTTGTATCTTCCGGGTTCTAGTGAGGACTCTCACTGCTGAATTCTGAACTAGCTGAAGCTTGTTTATGCACCTAGTTGAACAACCAGACAGTAAGGCATTACAATAGTCCAACCTAGAGGTGATAAAAGCATGAACTAGTTTTTCTGCATTGTTTAGTGACAATATATTCCTTAACTTGGCAATATTTCTGAAGTGAAAGAATGCTATTCTGGTGATATTGTCTACATGAGCTTCAAATGAAAGACTAGCATCTATAATCACACAAAGGTCTTTCACTGTAGCAGTTGATGGAACAGAAAGGCCATCTAAAGTTACAGTGTGATCTAAAATCTTGCTTCTAGCTGCATGCAGTCCTACTGTATGACTAGAACTTCTGTCTTATCAGGATTAAGCAGAAGGAAGTTAATTAGCATCCAGTCTCTTTTATCCTTTACTCATTGCTCAACTTTAGCAAGCTGGTGTTTCTCCTGTGGATTTGCTGAGGCATATAATTGTGTGTCGACAGCATAACAATGAAAACTAATACCATGCTTATGGATTATGTTGCCCAAAAGAAGCATGTAAAGGGCAAAAACTATTGGCCCTAAAACCGAACCCTGTGGAACACCAAACTCCACTAGAGAACATTCAGAATAATAACAATTATTATTATAATAATAATAATTAAAATCTACATACTGATAGCGATCGGTCAAATAGGATCTGAGGCAGGAAAGGGCTGTTTCCTTAATTCCTACCACGTTTTCTAATCTGTGAAGGTGAATACTATGATTAACAGTGTCAAAAGCTGCACTGAGGTCGAGTAACACAAGCATAGTGACGCAACCCTGGTCAAAGGCCAACAGGAGGTCATTTACTACTTTAACGAGTGCTGTCTCTGTGCTGTGATGAGGCCTAAATCCTGACTGATACAGTTCCTGTGTGCTATTTCTATGTAGCTGCTACATTACTATCTTCTTCAGAATCTTAGAGATAAAGGGGACGTTTGATATTGGCCTGTAATTGGACAGCTGATAGGGGTCGAGGTCAGACTTCTTAATTATCGGTTTAATAACTGCTAATTTAAAAGATTTTGGAACATACCCAATCCTGAGTGAAGAATTAATTATTTTCAACAGGGGTTCTATTATTTCCGGCACTATTCGTTTGAGAAAATGTGTCAGTATAGGATCTAATATACAGTACAGTACAGGTTGATGAATTTGCAGAAGAGATGAGTGAAATTAGTTCATTCTCTTCAAGGGGAGTAAAGTATTCTAGGTTTCAATCTGACATGGTTAGTTTAACATCTGCATCAATTACATTGTCTGGTTTCAAAGCCTCAATTTTATGCCTATTTACAATTTTATTATTTAAAAAGTTCATGAAGTCCTCACTATTGCACAATGTTGTTGTGGAGATTTCTGCAGTTGTCTTATTTCTGGTTAATTTGGCTACAGTATGAAATACAAATCTAGTATTATTTTTATTATTTTCTATAAGAATGGAGAGATACATTGATTTAGCTACACTAAGAGCTTTTCTATAGTTCAGGATGCTCTCCTTCCATTCTATTTGAAATACTAACCATTTAGTTTGACACCATTTATGTTTTAATTTCCGAGCGGGCTATTTTAAAGTGTGCGTGTGATCGTTATACCAGTGAGCGAGTTTCTTATCTTTAATACTTTTTCTTTTAACTGGAGCTACGTTATCTAAGGTATAACAAAGTGTCGACTCTAAATATTCAGTCGCCTGAGTTCTGTGGGGTCAGATGGCGATTCAATCAAAGTTGGTAACTCTGGGAGATTACTGATGAAGCTCTATGTTGTAGTTGATGTTAATGTACATTTAATATGGTACGTAGCGCGGTGCTGTGCGTACATTATTACTATGACACACTTTAATTGAGACAAGATAGTGATCTGAGATAACCTCAGACAATGGAATTGTGAATAAATGATTCATACTTAATCCGAAGGATATCATTAAATCTAAAGTGTGACCTTCTTTATGGGTGGGTCCTTTTACGCGTGTATTTTTACTATACAGCAGTGATTCCGTTTGTGCAGCACTTAAGTGTCGTTAGAGAGGTTCATTTTTAAGTTTCCCGATAAAGCAGTGTTTCCATTAGTGTGTACAGTATGTGTATGTGTGTTTGTGTGTGTGTGTGTGTGTGCGTGCATGTGTCTGTGTGTGTGAAAATCGTCCCACACAGTAGCCCCCTCAAATAAGAGAGGAGGGAGGGAGTCATTCCTCCTCTCATCTTACTTTAGCTTCACAAATCCACAGTCATTGGATTCACTGCCATGTACAGTAATTCATTTTCACTTAATTACCACTAAATGATGCAACACGTGTGTGCTACTGCATTGTTAATTAACAGTATAATAAAGTTAGCCTTTTTTTAGTTTTAAATTTTTAAAGTTGGACCCCTATTTGTTTCTGTGACTTGCTTGTTGTTTATAATTCAATTGACACTTTCTTTGACAGATCTGCCAAAGATGATAATTACAGGATTTCAGTTTTTCTCCTTTGTGTTGATCAGTAGGTGTGGTCTTTCTGTTTGATCACAAATGTATGTTAAAGAGTTTCTTAAATGATATGGTCTATTCTGGTTTGGTCTACAGTATATACTGTAGGTCAATATATAATTATAAATGCAGACCCTTTCACTGAGCTGGTCTTGCATCAGTGCATGTGGTGTTCGGTAAGAGGACATCAGACGAGTTATTTATAACAAGTGAAAAATGTCAACTGAAGAGGAACTGCTTGAGCTGCTACAGACACAGTAACAACTTCACAGAGAAGCAGGACGAAAAGACACCTCACATTTTATTCTAACATGAGCTGCTTTTCCATTTTAATTATCATCATTTCGAGTAAGTACATTTCTCAGGCATTCTTATGTTTTAAATTGTCCAGTATAAATCATTGATACATCAAAAACATAAAGTATTGAAATAATTTATCAACCATCTTGTTTTTATCAAATTATTTCAATTAAGTAAGCTTAGTGTTTTTTTGTTCTGTGTGCAGGTGTTGCCAGTCAAGCATATAGGCATTTTAATGGTAAAACTGGAGCATCTGTCACTATTTTGTGTGATTACAATAGGAAATATATACAGCATAAGAAATACTGGTGCTCTGGTAGCGAATTCAATTTATGCAAAATTCAGGCGTATGCCAATAAAACAAAGAACAGAGTGACAGTGACTGATAACCCAGCTGAGAGTCTCTTTACTGTGACTATGAATAATCTGAAGACAGGAGACACTGGATGGTACTGGTGTGCTGTGGAGATAGGTGACATAACAAAGCCAGATGTTAAAGAATACATTTATATCACAGTGAAAAGAGGTACTGTATGTATTAAGTTATAACTTTACTTATACTTTAACTTTAAACAGTAATCAATCAATCAGTGTGTTTATTATTGCTTTATTGACTATTGACTGTAATTTGAAATGATACTGTAATTAACATAATTATAATTGAAAATATCTTAATATCACAGTGAAAGCAGGTATTAAGTTACAAACTAGAAATAATTAGTGAATTTATCACAGTTATTATGTTGCTCTTATGTTGTCAGTTATGTTAATCATACATAACTGACTCTATATTTGTGCTCAGATCCTGATCTGTCTGTGAATGAGAGCAGCGTGAGTGGTGAGGAAGGAGGCAGCGTCACAGTCCAGTGTCTCTACAGCGCTGAGTATCAGAATAAACAGAAGCAGTGGTGCAGATTCAAAGACAAGAACTGTAACACATTTCAGAGGACTGAAACATCCCAGAATTCAGCAGTGCACATCAGTGATAATGGGAATTCCTTCAGTGTGATGATGAGTAGACTGAAGAAGAGTGATGCTGGCTGGTACTGGTGCAGTGCAGGAGATCTGCAGGTTCCTGTTCACATCAGCGTCAGTGATCCACCTCCAGGTATTATCACACACACACGCTGATTCCTGCTCAAAACAAAATGATGAGAATTAAAATCAAATTGATATATTTGTTTCCCTTAGATGTGGAAACAACAGAGATTGCAACCACTCACCATGTTTCTAATTATATGTAAGTAAGTAGGAAAGCTCAGGAATTGGAATATAATTATATTTCGTACAGTATACTGTATAAACAGATGCATATTGGTATAAATATGTCTAATAAATTCAGTCACTATGACTGTTTGTATATGTAAGAAGAAAAAAGCTTCACACTTTAAGACTTTCTTTTACTTTTTATTTTTAAAACAGATGTTTCAAAGCATCAGATAAATATATTTGAGTAAAATTAGTTTTCATTTTTCAAACGTTTCTAATTTGATATTGTTTAACTCACAGGAGCATCACTGACTCTAGGTTTTTGCAGTTATGACAACATGTAAATTGTTGAACCTTAGGACATGATGATGATCTCTGCAGTTTAACAGATTTAAAAGAATTCCTTTCATTTAAGTAAAAAAAAATACAAATAAAAGATTTAGCTACACTATATTGAATTTGATTACAATTAGAGTAATTACAAATAAGTGTACTGTAAATAAAATGTATTTCATTAAAATAAAAAACATACCATTATAGTGAACCATGTATTTATGTATTGTAACCAGAATACAGTGGTTTGATGTTTTCCACCTTTATCTAGCTAAAAAATGGTGTAAAACCTCATCTAATCCATCAAAAGAAATTGGATATAACATTGTTTATGTTTTATATACAGATCTGTCTCAAAGGACACTTCAGGTAGCATCAATTGTATAAATTATATATCTCTTTATTCCCACATGTTGTGCTTCTCACAGTAATTATTTCTCTCCCACAGCAGCGCCTGTAACAGCAACTTATAACAGTGAGGAAACTATGTGAGTACAAACACACCCATATTCTTTAATGAAATCTAATTCACCAAATTGTTTTAAATTCCATGCTCTAAGTCAAAATCTGTTGTGGATTGTAATGATGTCACATCTTGTTTGTAGTCTTTTAGCAGACCCTCACATTAACCAAAGATTTATTAAAGCTTGTAAATGTTACACATGTTAATGTTAAATGTGATTTATAGTAGTATACTTTTTATCTCTGTGAATTTGGGCCCCAACATGATCAGTAAATTTAAAAAGTCAGTTAATTTCTGCCCATAAAAAAAAATTTGTGCTCAATTCATTTTTGTAGATAATAAAATCAGAGGTGTAGCTTGTCAACAGGCAATGCAGGCAACTGTACGTTGTCATAAGCACTCTCGAACACTCCTGTTTCACTGAACCCCTCTGAAGCCCTGCATAAGGGCTCTTATTTTCCTTATTACACTTACGAAATCACTCCTAAGTGGGCAAAAATTCTCAGAGTGACACGTACAGTATTCATACATTTTCCAGTACGGTGCGTGAAATAAATGAAAAACAAGCTGCAGTTGTGGGCATCATCCATGGCACACATATTAAAATAATCTTATTTATATATACTGTACATATGTACATATTAGACATTTTTATGAAATTATTTTAGTGTACACAACTGTTTTTTTTTTTTTTTTTTAGATTCCCTGTTATAAGCAGCACTTTATCAATGAACATAATGTACCCCCTGTTTTTCACACACCTCATGGGTATGTGCAGAAAACTGACAGGTGGCACTGATGCTTTCACAAATTGCTGTTTACTTACTTTTTATCTTTAGAGGTAAGAGTACGGCATAATTTAGCATTTTATCTTTAAATTTTTATTTTTTTTTTTACATTTTTTATACAACGTAATGCATATGAGTCAATGCACTTATAATGTTGTCTCTGTACATACAGTAAAGCTTTCAAACAACTGTCGCTTGTTTCACCATTTCGCTTTTCCACCATTTAAAAATACAAAAACCTGTCAAAACTACAACACCAATTATAAAGTGCAGCCCACTTTACGTCTCTCTGTGTTGTAAAACATTATGTCATTCGCTTTCCCTGGGGTTTATCTTAGCCCTGCTGATATTCAAGAACAACAGCACTCTATCTCTTGTGATATTGCTTAATTTGTCATGTACACACATGCACAAATTACATGCTTTTGTAAAGATTTTGATCAGGGTGGAGGCCCGACTTCACACAGGTAGACGTTTTTGCTGGTGCAAATGTGACTTTGCAAAATATTTTGTAATACACACTGTTATTGATTATTGGTGTGTTTTATGTCTCAGAACGCCAGTGAAGTTCTGCATTGCACACAACTGAAGGCTGTGACTGGCACTGAATCAATTAATCAATCAATATATCTATCTATCTTAAACTATTTACATTGGGTGAAGTTGTATTTGTTTGCTCATGTGTTAATTACTATATTTTTGCGTTATGCTCCCTGTTTCTGTTTATCTGACATGATAAAGGTCTAAATGAAATAGTGTAAGATGTCACTGAATTACAGGATGCAACAGTCTCAATTTATTGTTAAACATGGACAGATTTATAGCAAAATGAGATCTCCATTTTTGCATTTCAGATTTCTTTTTCAAATAAATCAAGAAGTGTTAAAAACCCATTGTTACAGCTCAGATTAGTTTAGCCATTATTTTTTAGCTGTTCTTTTAAATAGCTGTTTTCCCTCAAAACCCAAGTGTCACAGATACTGTAGATCCTGGCAACTCAGCATACTCAGTAGGTCAATGACTTTAAAAAAGGTGTGTTAGTGGAGAGGCTTCAGACTTCAAACTCTGTTTTTGGATCCGTTAGGTAGGACAAAAGTTATCATTACTCTTAAAAAGGGTACATTTTACCACTACCAGAATATGGAAATGATGTAGCAAAAATGTAGAACTCTCAAAAGAAGCATATTATTATTTTCTGGTCATAGAAATAACCAAAAACAATCATAAACACATGCAATCATGTATTTGTGATATTTCTTTGCCTTTGTGAACCGGTTTCAAATTTTTTATTCAGTCATATTTGGGAAGTTGGTTAAAATGAACTAACCTTCAGTTTACCATATTGCCCACTTTGTGCTTTAAAAAAAGGATATGTCACAAGCCTGAGTCCTATTTATATGTATTAAAAGACTGCATTTTATTCATGTTTGTCTGTCAGATCAAGGCAGAATCTACTTTTTTTTACGCAGTAGAGAGTTTCTGTGTATAGTACAACAGCATGGATTTTCTAAACAATACGTTAACATTGGATTTAAAAAAAAAAAACTTCAGTGCTGTTGCTTTGTATAATCGAGTTCTAAAGTTAGACACCTACAGTACATATTTCTCTTTTTATGACTCTCTTCATGTCTATATGAGATGCAGTATGCTAAGCTGTGACTGAGTGAATCTGAGTGATCTGGCCTCAATTTACTGATATCGGTTATAATATTTACCCACGTCTAGATTTAAAGATATACAGTAGGCAAAATATCATTACTGCAATTAAAATGATAACCAGAACAAACACTATTTACAGTGAAGATATCATTCATAATTTAAGGGACACTTGCATTGACAGATAATGATAGGACTTCAATATTTCTCTCACATGGGGCAATGTGTGGTCTTTTGTATGACTGCAAATATGAATCGAAAAATTCAAGTGGTCAATCCAGGCTCTTATATATGAGTATAAATATGGACACAGATACTGTACGGCTGTGGGTTTTACAGTTTTTTTTCCCACAATGCCTTACACAGAGCTGGACATCACACATCACATGTGATGCATTACCTCATGGTAGGGGAAGTCAGGGAAGTAACTTATCAACAGTGTACGACTGTGGTGCAAACCTTAAATAAGTTTGATTTGAATTAATAAAACTAGAAAAGCTCAGTTGTATAAACCATGTGTCTGCATTGCTAGGCATGGAGTGAAGTTGCAGGACATCTGGTGTCTGTCACACCAGGACTACTGATTATTCTATTAATATCTAAGACTTGACTTGTGAGATGTGAGATAAGGAAACCTCACATTTTATTTAACAACAGAACAAATTAAACATGAGTACTGTAAATCATAAATGCATCAAAACCCTAAAGTACTGAACTAATTCATCAACTAATTTCTTGTATTATCAAATATTAAATATTTTATATTAATTGAGTAATAGTAGTGTTTTTCTGTTCTGTGTGCAGGTGTTGTCAGTCAGGAAAGAGGCATTTTAGTGTTAACATTTTAGTTTAGCATCTGTCTCTATCCCATGTTATTATAATAGGAAATATATATAGCAATACTGAAATACTGGTGCTATGGTACACTCTTCAGTTCCTGCACAATTCAGGTGTTTACCAATGAAACACAGGGGAAAGTGATATTGACTGATAACCCAGCTGAGAGTCTCTTTACTGTGACTATGAATAATCTCCAGACAGGAGACACTGGATGGTGCTGGTGTGCTGTAAAGATAGGTAACATATTCAAGTGAGATGTCAAAGAATATCTTTATATCACAGTGAAAGGTATAATATTACAAACTGCAAATAATTAACTAATTTACAGTAGCAGTCTTATTATGTTTAGACTGTCAGATACTGTATGTGTCTAATGACATAACTGACTCTGTTTGTCCTTACTGTAGATCCTGATATGTACTGTATGTGAATGAGAGCAGAGTAAAAACAAAAGAGTAAAAATATTTAGTTAAATTTTATCTAATGTATATCTATTGGTGCAGGCGTTTATTTACATTGAGCAAATAGCTTATTAGTAGCTTATTTTAAAGTAGATTATTAAATCGACACTTTATAACATCATACTGTAGCATCGATTTTAGCGCATACCAGTGCTTCCATACAGACATTTGTCCAATCATCTTTAAAAGTTCAGTTTTCATAGTGTACTTGATTTTTTATTTATTATTTTGCTTAAGTCATGCTGTGTCACACGTGCATTTCTGTTTGGTGAGGATTTGGGCACTTCGTGTATACACGGTAAACATGGCTCACATTAATTGGTTTGAATCACGTTAATTGGCTCTGTTGAGTCACAAGTATACAGTAGCCACGTCCAACTCGGGAGGGAAAAAGCACTAAATTAGAAACAAAATCGCTGGATGCTGTGTTTTTGGCACATAACTGCACATAACGTCACTTCTACTCAGTATTTTAACATAATAATACCTAAGTACTGCCAAAGTTTAATTAAACCAGCCAGTTTTGCAGTGATTTTAGTTTTACTCATTATATTACTTTTCCGTTAACAGTGTTTCAGGGACGTTATTTTTTAAAGTAACTAATTACATTACAAAATTACTGTCATTAAAAAGTAATCAGTTACAGCGTTACTTTCTGATAAAAGTAACTAGTTCGAGTATATTTCCTTTGTAGAAAATTAAAACTCTTTTGTGATTCCTCATGCATGTTGTTTTAGTCAAGCTAGGCATATAACAGCAGGAATAACAGAGGGGGCGGGTTATCGGATTACTTAAATTGGCTCACGGATTACTTAAAATTGTCTGAATAACAGATTACATTTTTGAAAATATAACTAAATAACTATTTAAATTTAAACTACAAAAAGTACTTAAATGGCGGACCTAACGCATTAGATTACTTGTTACATCAAAAAAGTAATCCAAGTACGCGTTACTTTGTAAGTAAGTAAGTAATTAAGTAATCCGTTGCTTTGTACAGTAGTAGTTGGGGTGAGAGAAGAGGATGCAGAGGATAGGGTTAGATGGAGGCAGATGACCCCTGAAAGGGAACAGCCAAAAGACAAAGAAGAAGTTACTTTGTACAGTAGTGCGTAACACCCAACACTGCCCCTAACATATTAGTAATTGCACACTTTCTTCTCAAAATTCGACTCCTGGCTGTGAGAATTTTGGAGAAAAAAATGTTAAGTTAAGGATTAATGTTTTTAAATTGGGGTTCTGCTGGTGTTTTCCCAAGTTAAGTTATCCATCCATCCATCCATCCATCTATCCATCTATCTACATGTTTAATCAATGACTATCCTGTCATATAGCCATAGAGCATTTGTTTTCCTAAACAATATATTAACATTAAAATTGGATTTGTACACTATTGTGTCAATGTAATAAAGTTTGCTAAATGCTAAATGCTAAATATACATGAGATTTATTGCAATATAAGCCTCAGTTTACAAACAACATTTTGTGACACTCACACATAAGTAAGAAAGCTGTATTTTATTTAAACCCCACATTTACAAGTCTGAAGAACCATTTAAATTTTGTATTTGTACTGTGACCTGAACTGTTAAATATTTAACAATACTTATTTTATTATATTTATTTTTTGGTCAAATATGTTCACGACCAAAAAATTCGCTCAAAATTTCTCCCTGTTCTTGAATGAAATGCAGTCTTGGCCGTGAAGTATCAGCCGAACAAAACTTTGAGAAACAGAGTGCTACACCTCATGAACAATAATGCAGTGTCATACTTTGGGACAATTGTGCAGCACAGAAAAAACAATCCAGTCTGGGATCAGCAGTCTGGAATCACTCTTTAGATGATTAATAAGATAATAATAAGTTCACTCAGATACTTATACTGGGCAATAACAGCTACAGTATGAGATCGTGACATGATCGGACATCCTAAACCGAATAAAATGTGCCACATTTACTAAACACAAGTATGCTTAAAATGAAAGAAAATTGACTAACATTTGAAACTACTACAAAATCCGTTGTACATGTTGAAGATAATTACTCATGAGTCTTAAAATAAAATCATAAGTGAGTGAATTGACGTATGCTGAGTCGTAGCAATTTTTCTCATGCAATTACATGCAGCGTCCACAAGAGGAGAGGGTTTAATCAAGTTTCTTGGTGCACGGTTTCCCAAACGATTTGTAGCAAGTTCAAAATGATGGCAAGTATGCTGCACACTATCTAGTCATTCTTGTTAAAAATGTAACTATGGCGATTGTAACAAAATCAGTGAACTCTCCTTAAAACTGCAGAAACTCTTTCCCAAATTGTTAAATTTTGTTGTGCAACATTTTGTTGTGCAGTGGTACACGAGCTACTGCATTCAACTAATAAAAAATATATATTGGAGCAGTTATTTGTATCTTAATGAACACAAAACATAACATGATCTACTTTTATTTTAGATAAAATGTGCCTGTTTTGTCAACCTCCCCTTTGTGCTCTCTCATTTGGCTCCCAGCGATGTTCAGTCTTCGTTTTCTATATCTGCACTGATATCATGCTTCCATATTTTGTCTGACAGGTGCTTCATATCCTTCACCCCTGTAATTTCCCATGCAGAATCTTTAGGGACAACATGTGCAACCTTTGAATGGGAAAGTGTTCATTTTAAGGAGTCAATCTATAGTTTGTTGAGGATCTCTCCAGAATACATGGTGAAAACTGTGGCCTCTGGTTCACACGACCCACAACGGAGGTACAAAAGCATTCTTTGTGTAAGGTCAGGCATTTGGCAATTGCAGTAAATGCTTAGTGACAACATAGTGAGGGTGATTATTATTACAGAAATTATAGCTACATTGCAGGAAATGTTCACAGGTAATATCTACTAGTAGTAGTTAGATGTACTTTTTGTTTCAAGAAATGTTAGTTTCTGTTACAGCAACTATGAACACTTATCCCTTCTGTCTCTGACTTTCTCTCTGTTAAAGTGAATAAGACAGATATATTACAAAATTAAGGTATGCTTTGGTTTTGTGCTGCATAATTTATCATTGCCAGATTGGACATTTTGAAGCAAACAAATAACATACGACATCTGACACTGAATCTGGTATTTAATCGGTTTACTGTACCTGGTCAGTCACTAAATTAAACACACAGTGGTTTTCGACTACACAGTAAGCTTGGCAGGAAGAGGAACTGCTTGAGACACTACAGCCACAGTAACAACTTTTCCGAGAAGCAGGACGCAAGAAAACCTCACATTTTATTCAACATCAAAGCAAATCTAACATGAGCTTATTCTCCATTTTTATTCTCACCATTTGCTGTAAGTATATTTCTCATGAACTCTTTCATTATATTATGGATTTTTGTGCAGATTAAATCTATGGATTTATTTGCAGAATAAATCATTCCTAAAGTATTAAAATAATTTATCAACCCTTAGTAATGTCTTGTATTATCAAATATCAAATATTTTATTTTCACTAAATAATAGTAGTGTTTTTCTGTTCTGTGTGCAGGTGTTGCCAGTCAGACATACAAACATTTTAATGTTAAAACTGGAGCATCTGTCACGATCCCATGTGCTTATGATAGGAACTATATAAAGTATAAGAAATA
>JAQMYK010114449.1:0-16235 GCA_030014345.1 Clarias buthupogon | reverse complement strand
AGGTCAAAGGAACTGCCTGAAGAGCTCAGAGACAGAATTGTGGCAAGGCACAGATCTGGCCAAGGTTACAAAAAAATGTCTGCTGCACTTAACGTTTCTAAGAGCACAGTGGCCTCCATAATCCTTAAATGGAAGACGTTTGGGATGACCAGAACCCTTCCTAGAACTGGCTGTCCGACCAAACTGAGCAAGATAGAACTTTTTAGCCTTAATTCTAAGCAGTATGTGTGTAGAAAACCAGGCACTGCTCATCACCTGTCCAATACAGTCCCAACAGTAAAGCATGGTGGTGGCAGCATCATGCTGTGGGGATGTTTTTCAGCTGTAGGGACAGAACGACTGGGTGCAATCGTGGGAAAGATGAATGCGGCCAAGTACAGGGATATCCTGGACGAAAACCCTCTCCAGAGTGCTCAGGACCTCAGACTGGGCCGAAGGTTTACCTTCCATCAAGACAATGACCCTAAGCACACAGCTAAAATAACAAAGGAGTGGCTTCACAACAACTCTGTGACTGTTCTTGAATGGCCCAGCCAGAGCCCTGACTTAAACCCAATTAAGCATCTCTGGAGAGACCTAAAAAAGGCTGTCCACCAATGTCTACCATTCAACCTGACAGAACTGGAGAGGATCTGCATGGAAGAATGGAAGAGGATCCCCAAATCCTGATGTTAAAAACTTGTTGCATCTTTCCCAAAAAGACTCCTGGCCGTATTAGATCAAAAGGGTGCTTCTACTAAATACTGAGCAAAGGGTCTGAATACTTAGGACCATACGATATTTCAGTTTTTCTTTTTTAATAAATCTGCAAAAATGTCAACAATTCTATGTTTTTCTGTCAATATGGGGTACTGTGTGTACATTAATGAGGGAAAAAATGAACTTAAGTGATTTTAGCAAATGGCTGCAATATAACAAAGAGTGAAAAATTTAAGGCGGTCTGAATACTTTCCGAACCCACTGTAAATGGAATACTAAGATTTGTCTCAGCCATTATCATAATTTTTGTAATACTAACATGCAGAAAGTTTGTAATTTACCTTAAATAACATTTCTCTGAAGAGAAGAGGCTGGAGCTTATGTAGGGGACTTTTAAAAACAGCGTCAAGCTTGAGGTTAAGGTTAGGTTAGAGTGTGTATAAGAAATGCTGTTTACTACAAGTGACTCCTTTGACTTTGCTGTGGCCAGGGAGGTTGTTGAAATTTCTACCAGACAGGAAGATCTCACTAGTTGTTTTTGGCCTTCTGGGTGTATCTGGGTGTAAACAGAGGTGCTAAACTTTACAACCACAAGTTCGGTGTCAAAGTCAAGTCAAAGTGGATTTTATTGTCATTTCAACCATATACAGTAGGTACAGTACATAGTGAAATTAAACACTGTTCTTCCAGGACCCTGATGCCATAATAAACTACAAAGAACTACATGAGACTACACATATCTAAAAATTATATTTAAAAAATCCTAAGTATAAAATGCACAAGTGCACGTATGTGCAAGACAGTTTGAAGTTCTATCTTGAGTAAAAGTTCAAAACAACATATTGCAACATATTAAGAATAAATTTGATGAATGTAAACATGACTTATATCTCATATCTTGGGAAAATAATACATAGAATGATTTTATGTGGAAAACGAAGTTCACAAAAAAAAAGACTAGCTGACTTTAGCTGGGTTTTCACAGACAGGATCTTTGATGAGTTTCCCAAAATGCAATGTTTCAGGTAGGGCTACTTGGTTAATTGAACAAACAAAATTAGAATCTCGAGTCATACATGGTGCATTGCCCTTATTAGCTAATATACATGTTATATCATGAGTTTATATCATTATTATTATTATAATCAGAATAAGGGAAATGTCTCACACGTAAAAAACTAAAGCGTACAGTATACAACTATCTGAATAGTCCAAAAGAGATGTTATGACAGGCTATGCTAACTATAATAACTCTGCTAGGCTCTGGATGTGGAGCGTTGTGTCTGCGCGCTTACAGTAAGTATTTAAAAAAATGTTCAAATGTTCAATCTACCTGCTTTACTGTGTTATAACAGATCTTGACTAATTTTCACTGAATCCTGTCTAATGTACCTTTTTTCTTTCAGTTTATATGAATGAAATTGAAACTTACCAGTCAGCAGAGAGACTCTAAGGACACTGACTATGGAGAGAAAATTAAGAGGGATGATTATATTAAACCAGTGATGTAAAATGTGAATGCTTTGTTTTTGACTTAAAATCATCAATTAAATTGAAATACTAATAAACCTTCACTATATTAAAATATATTACAGTCAGGTCCATAAACTTTGCAACAAATACACTTAAGCATTTGGTCTCTGTACACCACCACACTGAATTTGACTATGCGTATGTAAATATCTGTTATTCCTGAATGGTTAATGCCACACTTTTGTCAAACCCCTTGATTTGAACCTGAAAGTTGTGTCATGAGTTTCACTGCAAATTCAATGTGGTGGTGTACAGAGCAAAAATGCCAAAAACTTGTCTTTATTCCAGATTTTATGATCCTCCATGAAATATTGTAGCTGCAATTTAGTCATAAATTAAACTACTTTTTCTTCAACCTCTGCAATTTTATTGCATGATAAAGTTTGCTCTGGCAAAAGCTTTGTGCTTCTGATATACAATGCTGTTAAAACTATAATGTGACTGTAATGAAAATGTTAAATTTCAAATTCACAACATGTATAACTACTTTTGTATATTGTCTTATTGTATTTTTGTATGGACCTGTGCTTGTGCAAGTAATTGGTACAGTTCTATCCAGAAATATTGGCACCCTTCATAAAAACGAATACCTCACAGCAAAAAAAAAAAAAAAAGACTCTCATTATTTTCTTATTATTGCATGGGAATTATGATGTAATGTATGTAAACATAAACATGCTTTGTAACTGTTTTTCTCTGAATAATATGGTCATAGTAAAATAAACATCTGAATTCTAAAATCACCCAAAGATCATTAAGAAAACCTTTAGATTATCAACAATCAGCTGGTTAAAATAAGTTGTGCAACATATTGCTTTATAAATAACCCTGTATTGTCTTGTCTTAACTAAGCATATACTTACTATGTATAGATAAAATGTGCAAATTATAAAATGATATTAAGGACAAACCAGATGTATTTATTTGAATATTGAACTTACCAAGTATTATGTTGAGACGAAATCTCAGCATCCTGGGTCTTGAGGTGTCTTTCATTTTGGTATTAATTTCAGGTTTTACTGCTGCTGTCTTCTCATAATGAAGCTTGTGATGACTGATGATTTTTCATGCATCTGAAATGACCAGTTCTTGTTAAAACTATTTTTACTGCACGCACAATGCTTAAGGTGTAAAAACAGCCGAGTGAAAGTTAACAAGTAGCTATTCAAACTCCCAGAATATCAATGGTGTGAAAATACCCACCTCCTCCTGTTACTTCCTTTCAGTTAGTGTCCTCACAGAGACAAATAAAATAAATGTAGAACATGAAGGGCGTCAGTAAGAAGTCAGGTCATGACAGGATGCCAGATCAGCTTTTCTGGAAAGATCCTGGATACATGAAACTGTCAGAACTACGAACAAGAACTACAACTCCCAACAGAAACGCTCTGACTCACCTGAGTATTAGCACACCTGAGTCTAATCACTAGAAACAGATAAAAGGGACCCGCATACTTCCGGTCCTCGCGAAGTATACGCTCCCTGTGAACTTGTTTCCAGCGTCGTTACCAAGCGTCAATATAGGATTACTCTTTCGGATTTTGATTCTATTTCTGTCTTAACGTTTACGAGTTTAGCCTGCCCCGTTTTTGCCCATTGCACATCGCCCGACCCTTGTCTGTTTTCTGGATTTACGAGCTAGATTCTCCTCACCGGATTTGATTGTTGAGATCGCCATGGTTTCAACGCAGCCATCCTATCTGCACTTGCGTTCCCGTGTCAGGTACCTAACAGAATACTGCACCTTAATATGGACATCGCAGGGGATCTTAACGTTCGAGAAGCCCTTCTGAGCCACGCTCGAGTTCTAAACGAGCTCCGTCAGGATATTGCACAAATGAGGATGGAGACGGTACAACTACACTAAAACTTTGAAAAGATACAACAAGTGGTGGATCAACTCACCAACAAGATATCTGCCTGCGCCGCTCCTCCTACTCCGGGAATTTCCATCTCCGCAACACCTAATCCTATCATGGTTGCTCGTCCTGATAAATACGCCGGTGATCCGGCAGAGTGCCAAGGCTTCATCTTGCAGTGCTCAGTTTACTTCGTTGGACAAGACAATGTCAGCGAAAAAGGTAAAAACGAACAATTCATAAACATGCTCACTGGAAAAGCTTTAAAATGGGTCATTATGGAATAAAGGTGACAAAAGCACAAATTTTTTGACCACTTCCTTGAGATGTTTAAATGTGTGTTTGATCACTCACCGGAAGGAAAAGAAGTGAGTGAGGACCTGCTCAATATGCAGCAAGGCAGACAGAGCGAAGCCGAATATGCTCTCAACTTCCGCACTCTTGCTGCGGGTAGCGAGTGGAATGAACCCACGCTAAAAGGAGCATATCGCTATGGATTAAATCCCCTAACTACTCAAAGAACTGGCATGTCGTGACGACAATGTATCGCTAGATGAACTCATTGATCTCACTATTAAACTACGCATTGATGTCAAGACAACGACACCCCGGCGAAATCATTGAATTTCCCACACTACCGCCAGCCGAACCAATGCAAATTGGGTGCGCACGGACAACAGCAGGAGAAATGAACCACCGCCGGAGGGAGCAGTTGTGCTTCTATTGCGGAGGAGCGCAACACAACATGGATCATTAAGAAAACCTTTAGATTATCAAAGGTCTCTGCCCGGTACGGCCAACCAACAGAGAGCAAAAGAATAGCCCGGGAAAGACTGTCAATACCCAAAATCCTGCGGTGAGTAAAAAATTTAGAAATACTCCTTCTTCTCTACTGTCCATAAAAGTTAAAGTAGAATTCTCAGAACAAATAATTTATGTTCCAGCACTGATTGACTCCGGAGCAGCGGGAAACTTTATGGACAAAAGCCTCATCACCAGATACAACATCCCATTGAAACCACTGAAACACCCACTGTGGACAGCACTGGACAGAGGACCAATAGGAGGAGGATCCGTAACGTATAAAACTGCACTACTGTCACTCACCATTGGCACAATGCATCAGGAACACACGTCCTTCCTTATCACCACGACTAAGTTTCCCCTAATCTTGGGGTTCCCCTGGCTACAACAACATAACCCTCAGATATCGTGGAAGCAACAAGAAATAACACAATGGTCTAAGGAGTGCAGAAAACAGTGCAGGCTTCAACCCACCCTCCACGTAGCATCTACCTCCATTGAAAGCCCCGAAACAGCTACAAGCAAGATAATTCCTGAGGAATATAGAATGTTCAGTGATGTATTTAGCAAGACTTAGGCCAGTCATCTCCCACCCCACAGACCCTATGATTGTGCAATTGAGTTCCTTGAAGGTGCTCCTCTTCCACGAGGCAAAATATACCCACTATCGCAAAAGGAAACAGAAGGAATGGAGGAATACATCACCAAAAGACTGCATCAAGGATACATTCGTCCATCCACATCTCCAGTCTCATCAAGCTTCTTTTTTTGTGGGAAAAAAAAAGGAGGTGGGCTCAGACTATGCATTGATTATCGTGAGCTAAATAAGTTCTCGGTAAAGTATAAGTACCCCCTACCCTTGGTCCCAACAGCCTTGGAACAACTCAAAGAGGCAAAATTTTTCTCAAAACTGGATCTACGCATCGCCTATAATCTAATCAGAATCCGTGAAGGTGACGAATGGAAAACTGCATTTAACACCACATCAGGACACTAAAAATATTGTGTGATGCCATATGGACTCTCTTCAGCCCCAGCAGTATTTCAGAACTTCATAAATGACATACTCAGATAAATGCTGGGAAAATACGTCATAGCCTACATCGATGACATCTTGATCTACTCACCAGACTTGAACAGCCATATAATGCATGTACGGAAAGTACTAACCTGTCTCAGAAACAATCACCTGTACGTCAATGGAGAGAAATGTGAATTCCATGCTAAAAGGATTACCTTTCCGGGGTATATAATAGGTCAAGATGGCGTACAAATGGATCAAGAAAAGATATCAGCTATAAGGGACTGGCCCAGCCCGACTACAATATAAGAACTACAACGTTTTATAGGATTTATAGAATGGGATTTTATAGAATTTCTACAGACGGTTCATTAGAAATTTTGGCCGTATAGCAACTCCGCTGACAGACCTGCTAAAAGGAAACTCCAAAAGATTAAAGTGGAACTCAGCAGCACAACAATCCTTTCTACATCTCAAAGAAGCATTCACAACAGCACCGATATTAAAGCACCCAGATCCTTCTAAACCATTCTCAGTGGAAGTGGACACCTCAGAGACTGGAGTTGGAGCAATACTTTCACAAAGATTCGGCGTCAAACCAAAGCTACATTCCACAGCATTCATATCAAAGAAGTTGACACCAACCGAACAGAATTACAACGTAGGGAACCGAGAATTACTCGCCGTAGAACTAGCATTGGAAGAGTGGCGTCATTGTCTAGAAGGAGCAAAACACCCATTTATGATATATACAGACCATAAGAACCTGGAGTACATTAAAACGGCCAAGAGAATGAACACCTGCCAAGCCCGATGGGCGTTATTTTTCACAAGATTTAACTTCTTGCTGTCCTACCGTCCGGGATCCAAAAATGGTAAGGCAGATGCCCTTTCACGGATCCACAACACACCCCCTCCAAACAGGGGTGAGGACAGAATAATACCAGAATCCAGAATCGTATGCTCAATAACGTGGGAAATAGACAAAGAGATAAACAATTTCCCTAAAGAGCAAGTACCAAAACGGTGTCCCTGAGACAAGAAATTCGTCCCCACCCCAATACAGAGCAAGTTAATAACATGAGCACACACATCCCCAGGAACGGGTCACCCTGGAGCTAACAGAACCCACAACCTGCTTCAAGGGATGTATTGGTGGCCAAACATGAGAGCTGACATCAACAAGTATATTGCATCTTGCTCAGCATGCGCCCAAGCCAAAGTTCCGCGATCTCTCCCTGCCAGGAAATTAATGCCACTGCCAATACCACAGAGACCGTGGTCCCACATAGCCATCAACTTCATCACCGACCTACCTGAATCTCAAGGGAAAACCACCATAATGGTAATAACTGACAGATTTTTTAAATCCTAGAGATTAATTTCACTATGTGAGCTCCCCACCGCCTTCAGAACTGCAGAAATCCTGTTCCAGCAGGTGTTTAGATACTTCGGGATACCAGAAGATGTTGTGAGCGACCGGGGACCCCAGTTCACCTCAAGAGTATGGAGAAACTTCATGGAGAAATTGGGGGTAACGGTAAGCTTAACTTCGGGATATCACCCCCAAGCTAATGGACAAGTAGAGCGTGCTAACCAAGAGATCGGCAGAATGTTAAGAACGTACTGTGCAGAGAATCAACAGGACTGGTCCCAGTTCATCCCATGGGTAGAGTATGCCCAAAACTCACTCATTCACTCAAGTACTAGAATACTACCATTTCAATGCGTAATGGGATATCAACTCGCGCTATTCCCATGGAATGTGACAATCAAAAGAATGGTTCAAAAGGAGTGAAAAAGAATGGGAACGGGCACACCAACAACTACAACAAGCCTGCATCACGAGCAAAAGATTTGCAGACAGACACAGAGCAATTAACACAACATACAAACCAGGAGACAGAATATGGATCTCCACAAAGAATCTGCAAATTAAAGAAGGATGCAGAAAGCTCTACCATCGATTCATCGGACCATACAAAATAGTGAAACAAATCAATGATGTTGCGTACAGGATACAGCTACCCCGTGATTGTCACATCTCTCCCACTTTCCACATATCACAACTAAAACCGGCAAAGGAAGGACCTCTGAATGAACACATGCCCAGCAACGCCTCGCCAGAACCTATGAGGAGGGACAGCCAACAGATCTTCAGAATAAGAAAAATTCTGAATTCGAGAGTAATACAAGGCAAACTACAGTACCTCATTGATTGGCATGGGTACGGTCCAGAGGAGAGATGCTGGGTCCCAGCTCAGAACGTGCTAGACCCACTACTAATCCAAGAATTCCACACACGTCACCCCAATAGGCCAACCCAAAAACAGAGAGGTAGACCCCGTAAAGTCATCACTCCCGGAGAGAGCTCCTTGGGAGGGGGCTCTGTCAGAACTACGAACAAGAACTACAACTCCCAACAGCAACGCTCTGACTCACCAGAGTATTAGCACACCTGAGACTAATCACTAGAAACAGATAAAAGGGACCCGCATACTTCCGGTCCTCACGAAGTATACGCTCCCTGTGAACTTGTTTCCAGCGTCGTTACCAAGCCTTCAATATAGGATTGCTCTTTCAGATTTTGATTCTATTTCTGTCTTAACGTTTACGAGTTTAGCCTGCTCTGTTTATGCCCGTTGCACATCGCCCGACCCTTGTCTGTTTTCTGGATTTACGTTCTAGATTCTCCTCACCGGATTTGATTGTTGAGGTCGCCACGGTTTCAACGCAACCATCCTATCTGCACTTGCGTTCCCGTGTCAGGTACCTAACAGAAACATTATTCTTCTAAAATATTTATGGTCAGTTGTTGTTTTCATGATGCACATCTCCAATGTCTTCTGGTAGAGGACTTGATGTTACAGGACACATACCATTACTAGGAAATGTGGAATAATTCTGGCATATTTCTGTAAAATTTGTATGTGACAGGATCTACTGCTAAAAGTGCTTAACAAATAAAATGTAATTACATTGTCTTAAACGTACCAAAATATTACCAATTCTTATTATCAGGGGTTAATGTGTGGCGGAACAGTCTAGAATGGTGTTCTGACACCTTCGGTAAAGGAAGAAATAAATAATCGGCTTGGCAGTTCATTCCAAAGATTCTAAAGCCATTTGCCCAAGTGTATATCTGCCATGCTCCAGAAAAATCTAAAATTCTGTGTTTTTTAGCTCCTAATCAACAGTTGTTTAATTTAGATTGATAATAACAGTCATGTTTGGATATATTTTTTTATAATGTCAGTGCATGCACTTAACCACGTATCCCATGATAGGAAATATGTAAGTTTTAATAACAATTATCTTATTTTGACTTAAACATTATTGGCTCGAGTAAATGGATGTCAAAAAAATTATTCAGACGAGGCAAGACAGCAAGAAGGGAGAGATGGGAGTGATAGAAGTATCACCTGTCTATAGTTGGTGCTAAACATGCTAGCTCGCTAATCTAACTTGCAGGTATGGCAAATGAGTCAAAGTCAACTGACAGACAACTTTATAAACCAAAAAGAAAAAATAGATTCTAGTGTTTAAATGCTCAATAACCTGTTCATTTATGAAGTTATTCAATCAGCCAATCATGTGGCAGCAGCACAATACATACAATCATACAGATACAGGCCAAGAGCTTCAGCTAATGTTCATATCAAACATCAGAATGGGGGAAAGTGTGATCTCTATGGCTTTATGGCTGTTGGTGTCAGATGGGCGGGTTGAGTATTTCAGAAACTGCTGATCTCCTGTGGTTTTCACTCACAACAGTCTCGAGAGTTTCAGTGAGTAAGTGAAGGCTTTATTTTAAACTGCTGACTCATTTCATGAAATGATAGAGTTTAAAATGTTCTTTGTCTCATCCTGAACATTTCTGGACATTTCTAGACATGTATACTTCATTTCATTTTGCAAACTTCATTTTGCACACTTCTGGTCATT
Organism: Clarias buthupogon; assembly: GCA_030014345.1. NCBI lineage: Eukaryota > Metazoa > Chordata > Actinopteri > Siluriformes > Clariidae > Clarias > Clarias buthupogon. The sequence continues at coordinate 6,374 of JAQMYK010114449.1, read as the reverse complement.
TCATTTTTGCATACTTTCTGGACATTTATATCCATTTCATTTTGGACACTCTTGCACATTTTCCACATTTTGCATATTTGTAAATCCATTATCGTGTATATTTTATACAGCTAGGTCTTTAAGAAATATATTTTTATATCCCATATTTAATATTTTGTTCTTTTCTCTGCAGTTTTTCCCTATTTTTATAGAAGGTATTTATATTTTATATACTGTCTGCCGTCTTTTCTCCACGCTGTCACTACTCCTCACGTGCTCATGTTTTCCCTAGCCCGTCATGCGCATTTCCCACGCCCCCGTTTCCGCCCCATCTGCTCACCTGTTTCTCATTTCCCCGTGATTAATCCAGCATTTAAGCACACGCTGTGCGTAGCTCTAACTGCTGGATTATTGTGTGTTTCGTGCCTCGATTTTCTCGCGTTTGTTTTTCCTTCTGATTTCACGTTTCCAAGCTCGCTTTGTTTCTCGTTTTCGCTTTCGGTTTCTCGTCTCGGATTTGTTCGCCTCGCTCTTTGATCTCCCGGTTTTGACCTCGTTTTGAAAACTCGCTTGGTTTTCCCTTTTGACTACGACTCCCGCCTTTCGTTTTTGCTCTGACGTTTCGCTGCCTGACATTTGTGTTTTGACCCCGCTCTCCGACCACACCCTCTCCAATTCTGCCGCCATCTTCCCGCGTTTGGATACATCACGTTCCGCACTGCCTCGTGACAGAATAATCCAGCCACGATATGGATCCAGCAGATTTTGACCGCATGAGATCAGCGCTGGAGAGCCAGGGCGCCCTGCTCGGAGCACATCAACAGGAGCTGCTTATTACTAAGCAGTCACTTGCTGACGTTACAACCCAGCTCCAAGGGCTCCAACTCTCTCCAGCGCAAGGCGGAGCCTCTAGTGAGCAACGAGAGCCATGTCTCCCCGACCGCCCCCCGCCACCTACGAAGGAGATCCAGGTACCTGTCGCTCCTTTCTCTCCCAATACTCACTGATCTTCAACCTCCTGAATGCTCCAAAGTGGCATATGTCGTCATCACACTAATTACGAGAGCTCCACCAAGGAGATGAAGAGGGTGTTCGACCGTTCATCTCATGGTAGAGAGGCTGGACGTAAGCTACTGAGATTCAGACAAGGCTCTCGCTCGGCGTACGACTACGCCATCGAGTTCCAGACCCTGGTGCTCTTCAGCGGGTGGAATGAACGAGCCCTGTGTGTGTTTCTGGAAGGCCTAACAGGGGCACTGAAAGATGAGCTGGTCTCCCAAGAGCTACCTTTGTCTCTCCAGGGACTGATAGATTTGTCCGACCGAGTGGAGTCATGCCTCCGCCTTCGTAGACCTACCCGGGGTTCTCCACCCAGATTTCTCCCTCGACCCTCCTCTCCACGAGCCAACACCCAGGACGAACCCATGCAACTGGACAGAACGTGCATCTCCCTAGAGGAGCGACAACGCCTTCGAGTGGAAGGGGCCTGTTTTTACTGTGGGAAATCAGGCCACCAACTCAAGAACTGTCCAGCAAAAGAGGCGCCCTCTAGTTCAGCTGGGAGCACTAGAGGGCGTGGCTCCAAGAAGGTTCCCAGACCAACTCCTGCTCCCCATCTTCCTCATCTATGAACAGCACACCCACATGGTGCAGGCGCTTTGGCCAAGGCTCTGGGTATCCCCACACTGCCCTTGGAGATTCACCTCAAGGTTCAGGCCCTCGACGGGAGTCCGCTCCCATCTATCACTCACAGAACCCCTCTCATCGGTCTCAGGATCTCAGGCAACCACACAGAGCGGACCTCGCTATTCATTATGGAGGGATCTCACACTACGATCGTCCTGGGGCTGCCCTGGCTAATCCACCACAACGCACAGATAGATTGGTAGAGGAACTCGATTTCGGCCTGGAGCCCATCATGTTCCATGACCTGCTTACGAGCTGCCGCCACACCGTGCCCCAGCCCTGCCCCGGCTGGGGAACCACCGGCCTCACCCACGTTCCCTCAGAATACCATGACCTCAAGGAGGTCTTCAGTAAATGTTGCGCAACCTCTTTGTCCCCCCACCGCTCATACGACTGTGCCATCGACCTGCTCCCGGGCACCACACCACCCAAGGGCCGCCTGTACTCGCTGTCACCCAAAGAACGCGAGGCGATGAACCGATACATCACGGCGTCCCTTGCAGCAGGGATCATTCGTCCCTCCTCCTCCCCAGCCGGGGCCGGATTCTTCTTCGTGGGCAAAAAAGATGGGTCTCTTCGCCCGTGCATAGATTACAGGGGCCTAAATGACATCACCGTCAAGAACCGCTACACTCTCCCACTAATGGCTACCGCCTTTGAATGCCTAGATATTCACCAAGCTGGATTTGCGTAATGCATATCACCTCGTCCGCATTCGGGAGGGAGATGAATGGAAGACGGCCTTCGACAACCCCAACGGGACATTATGAATACCTGGTGGTCCCCTTTGGCCTGACCAATGCCCCTGCAGTCTTCCAGGCCCTTATCAACGACGTTCTCAGGGACTTCCTCAACTCCTTGGTATTCGTTTACCTCGACGATAGGTACACCTATCTGGAGGTGGACCTGGAGGAACACCAACACCACATTCGACAGGTGCTGCAGAGGCTACTGGAGAACAACCTGTTTGTCCAGGCCGAGAAATACGAGTTCCACTCCATGATCACCACATTCCTCTGATTCGGGCTACACCTCCATAGCTGCCCCCTTAATGACTCTCACCTCTCCCAAGAACCACTTTCACTGGGACCTGGAGGCAGAGAAGGCCTTTACTGAACTCCAGCAACGATTCACGTCTGCCCCCATCCTAACCATCCCTAACCACGCCAGTTTATCTTGGAGGTCGATGCTTCCAGCACGGGGGTAGGGGGCGTCCTGTCCCAGAGAGCCCCACACGATAACAAGCTACACCACTGCTCCTTCTTCTCACACCGCCTAACCCCCGCTGAAAGAAACTATGGCATCGGCAATCATGAGCTCCTGGCCCTTAAGTTAGCTCTGGAAGAGTGGATACACTGGTTAGAGGGGACAGAGGTTCCCTTCCTGGTCTGGACCGATCATAAGAACCTCGAATACCTTCAGAGCGCCAAGAGGCTCAATGCCCACCAGGCCCTGTTCTTCAGTAGGTTAAATTTCAACCTCTCCTACCGCCGAGGATCCAAGCCAGATGCCCTCTCAAGACAATTGTCGGCCACTCACGACATCCACACCAATGACACAATCTTACCTCCTACCTCCTTGCTCGCCACCGCAGAACTCGACATTGAGACCAAGGTCAAGCAAGCCCTGACCCACGAGCCTGGGCCTAGCAATGTTCCCCCAAAACGCTTCTTCGTTCCTCTCTCCCTGCGTCCCCAGGTCCTGGAGTGGGCCTACAGCTCTAAACTCTCCTGCCGCCCCAGCATAACCCGCACCCTGGCGCAAACCCAGCAGCGATTTTGGTGACCCATACTTAAGGAGGAAGTCCGCCTAACTCATGGTCAACCACATCTTCAAGCTCCATGGCCTCCCAAGAGACATAGTCTCGGATCGGGGCCCACAGTTTACCTCCCAATTCTGGAAGGCCTTTTGTAAATTGATCGGGGCCACTCCCAGCCTGTCTTCAGGGTCTCATCCCCAATCAAACGGTCAGACTGAGAGGAAGAACCAGTCCCTCGAGGTCGCCCTGAGGTGTCTTCTACTTCATGGACGCTACTTCATGGAGCAAGTTTCTGCCCTGGGTAGAGTACGCCCACAACTCCCAGGTCTCGTCATCGACTGGCCTGTCTCCTTTACAGTGCCGTTTAGGGTTTCAGCCACCCCTGTTCTCGTCTCAGGAAGAGGAGGTCAGCGTTCTGTTCGCTCAAGCCATTATCCGACGCTGCAAAAAGACATGGCTGAAAGCAAGTAAGACCTTGGTACAAGGACCAAGCAGGCTGCAGGTGCTCTCAGGCCCCTAAGTACAGAGTTGGGAAGAGAGTCATGCTCTCATTCTCTCTTATAAACTCTATCCCCGATACATTGGGCCCATCACTGTCACCAAGATTGTCAATCCATGCGCCGTCAAGCTCCTGCTCCCCTCTACAATCCGGCGAGTCAATCCCATGTTTCATGTATCCCAGCTACGCAGCCTCGCCTCATGTCCATTCAGATGATAATTCATCAGGACAAGGTCTTGCAGGGTGTACATGCCCTTGGGGACCAGTAAGGACACTTTATCTTGGACAACAATTCTTCTTCTGGACTAAAATAAAACCATATTTATGAATGGAAATGTGGAAAATATTGCCAGGAGTGTATTCTGGCCAAGTGTTTTGGTTGTTAAAAACATTGTGGCAATTACATTTTGGCAACATTACTGGACACTGTTGGTATTAGGTAGTTTTTGAAATTAGAATGACTTTGACATAGTGATGTTAGAACAGTTTCACTTCATAATGTTGTTATAACATAAATGACCCAATTACAGTGTTGAAAAGACGACTTCAAAAGAATATTTAATAATATTATTGTATATTTAGTATTTTTGTAGCTCAAATCTGGAATATATTCATGAAATCCTTATCCTGCTTGTAGGTTCATTTACTGCAACAAAGTCAATGCACTGAGCAGTACTCAAATGCTGAATGCTGTTCACATTGTAACAATGCACATCCATTGCTTTGTCAAACAACCAGCACCACAAAATTACTACTCTAATTTAAATTAATAAATTTTTTTCCACAAGAATACAAGTAAGTAGAATTTATTCGTTCCCCATAATTATGAACTATATTTAACCTTTGATATATTTTGTTTATATCACAAAATATAAAACAAAGTATGAAAAAGCCTATACAAAAATATACAAAAATAATAAAAAAAAATAATAAAGAACTAAATAAAAAAATAAACTGTACAGGAGAGAGCAAACACTTGTTACATGTACACATACTGTTAATGCACCTTAGAGAGACTCACTGATGTGAAGGAATGGAGGAGAGGAAGACGGGTGGGGAGGAAGTTAATGTTTGGAAGGAGACTCGCCTTCCATAATAACACTGGGTAATTCTCCTTCAAGGGTTTTCTTTTGTTTTTTGTTTTTTTTTATTTCTTGGCGTCTGGTTCATACGTGGCAGTCGTTTCCACAAAAAAAATAAATATTATTTATTTTATTTTTTGTCATTGAGAGATATGTTTCTTTCTAAAATAGTTTAAGCCTTTTAGGCTGTGTACATTCTGTGAACATGATATATTTTACTCTGAAATAATGTCATTAGGTAAAATAGTTAAGTTTGACTTTATATGTAATTTAATATACATTATTTGATTTTAATGAAGATTGCATTGGTTCAGTGTAATGGAGTTACAGTAATGTAGTAAATTATAGTAAATGGCTATATTAATGCAATATTGTGTTCATGATTCAAGAAACATTTTTACTGTAGAGAACCTGAGCCTGATTGTTATCCTGGAATATGGCCACGTCATCAGGGAAGGAAATACATAGAGAAGTGTTTGTCCCTTCTTGTCCTCACTTCCTTCTACAGTGGGAACAATAGAGAACTTTACTGGCCAACTGTCTCACTGTTTATACTGCATAGTTTCAGACATATAGCCAGTTGTGAGAAATATAATCTTAGATCCGTTAAAGACAATGATAAAAATAATAATGCATCATTTTAGCACTCCACATTTACTGTTCAATCTGCTTAGTGATGAGACAAACAGTTACAGGTTATGACTGTGTTTTTAGATTATGAATCTGTGAATTGTTTTATCTGATATTGTTTCACTGATATTTACCACTTGATGTTCTTTATTTATTGCTTGATTACATTTTGGAAGGTGACTTTGGGTGACTAGAAAGGTGTCTATAGGTGTCAGCTGGGTCGCACTATGAAAATATAGTTACAGCTAAACAAATCAGCACAGTCAGGACTATAATAGTTCATTTATTATCCTGATTGAATTTAAGATTCGTGCCCAAATCTTTAGATCATAGTAGATCTGTGGACAGTGACTTGAACAAGCAGAACAAACCCTGACTTATTTTAGATGTCTATTTTCTATAGATAGAACTAAGAAGACTGGATATGGCAAAAATAAAAAAATAATGAGGAATTTTATTAAACCCATGGTGTAAAAACTCCAAGCTGTCTTTTGCTGAATAACCTTAAAATAAACTGCAATCAAATAAAATTAACATTTTCTAATTGACCTTCTGTTAGATTTATAACAGTCTTTAATCTGTCTTTTAGATTAATCTGTCTAAAAATGATTCCTCCTTTCTAATAATACACTATTTCTGGAGGGTTATGTACAACATAACATACTGTACCTACATAAATACATACAAAAGCAAATACATGTACCTGTGCAATATGTGATATTTTAAATACAAACACTCA
>JAQMYK010114396.1:0-16371 GCA_030014345.1 Clarias buthupogon | reverse complement strand
TCACGTGATTGCAACTCAGCACAGCTAAATTGCTGGCTTGTGTTAATGTGTTCTTGAGAACAAAGCGCCATCTAGTGGTGGAACCAGGTAAATGAATAAATAGGGCTTGAATGGGCGTGTATACTGTGAAATCTTGACACGCCTTTCTAGCAGGAGAGGGAGGGGGGATCACAGCGTCCATAGGGCAGCCGTACGCCATTCGCACGTCATTCACACAGCACAGCTATTTGATGTGGCTCCCTCTGTATATACAAAAATAAAACCGGAGAACGTCCCGCTCCGTGCCCGAAGTCCTCTGCGGGTGGCGTCCCTTTAAGAACAGCGCGGGAGTAGCTGAAGACTCGTTGACACACACCAGCTCCCGGGAAACTCACAAACACAAACAAAACATAAAACAACACAAAAAATAGCAGGAGGGGTAGCCGTGAATGCACAGTAAGCAACATCATGTGATATCAATGCCTCGGCGGGCTTCACACACAAACACATTGATCCATATGTACTTACATGCGCGTCGGACAAGGCTATCCCGCATTCGGGTTTACAAATGGCTTAGCTTTTAGTATTTAGCTTTTCGCATTTAGCATAGGCTGTGTAATGGCTGCTGTTACCTAGGCCAGCCTCTCTTCTTCTTTTATTGAATTTGCAGAAGCAGCTCCCACAGCGCCCCCGCTGGCCAGGAGCGAGTAACCAGGCAACCACCTGTTACAATATATTTTGTAAATATTGTTTTCTTTGTTGGTGCTCCTTTTTGTTTAGTTTTTTTGTATAATACACCTTTGGTTTGTTTGAATTGGTCATTGTCTTGTTGTTCTTGTTCACTGGGTTTTAAAGCACACCGACACGAAGGCAAAGAGCCCTCGTTTTGTGTAACAACCAGTAATCATATTTTAGCTGAGCTTTACACCCTGAGGATCATGGACACCCAAGGCTCATGGGGACCTAAGGCCAGTCTGTCACTGAAAAAGTAAATGCAGGTCACGATACAAAGTCACCGGAACACCCGGTGTACCACAGCTCACCACCAGCAGGCAAAGTGACCAAGGCTACTGACCCGCCCTCAGATCCCAATCTGATCAAGCCTCATGGGATGCGCCGAACAAACAAATCAAGATATGAGACATGGCTGAACACAGTGGTGTCGGACCACGCCATATAGCCGGCCGAATTCTTCTTGGTTCACCGTATGGCCAGAACATTAGAATCGGGGAAGTCCAGGGGAGGCGGCATGTGTTAATGGTGAACGACAGCTGGTGCAACAGCGCGATAGTTCCCTTTCATAGTTCCCTTTCACACGCTCCTGCACACCCAACTTGGAATTACTGACCATCAAATGTCATCCTCTTTACCTTCCTCTGCTGTTTTCATCAGTCATAATCAGCGCCGGTCATATTCCACCTCAGGCGGACAATCACTGCCTTATGCAAGCTGCTTGAGGCACTCACACAGCACCAGCCACAACACCAGGGCACTAAACGTTTATCAGCACATCACCTGCCCCACCAGGGGTAAAAGAACACTGGACAATTGCTACACCACAATCAAGGACGGCTACAAGACACAATCTCTGCCCCCATTTGGAAAATCTGACCACGCCGCCATCTTCCTCATGCCAAAATATAAACAAAAGCTTAAACAAAAAGTTTAGATGGAGGTCGTGCAGTGGACGGACCAATCGGTGGCTGCCTTATAGGACGCACTTGGTGACGCAGACTGGAACATGACGGCCCCATGGCACTTTTCTTCCCATTGACCTGGCCAGCTGGCACCTCCCAGCTCTCCATTGGGTGTGGCCTCAGGCGGGAGGCCCACTTGTTGTCCGATGGCTGGGTGGCTTTCTAGGCTGGGAACGGGGGCCTTAATGTGAATGTGCAGCAGCCTTTTTCCTCTTCAGCGGCAGGATCCCAAAGGCTGGCTCTAGGCAGGAGTGCGAGTGCCGCGAGAGCTCCTGCAACGTTCATGTGGCTGTCCTTCGCACAGCAATCAAAGGACTGCTTTCAGTTTTGTTTGCTTTGAGGTCCCTGGGACGTTGCATCGCCCTGCTCACATGCCACACTTCTGCATCTTTAGCGTCCGTCAAACAACTCTGCTCTGGATATTCAGAATAACTCGATAACAGACAGATCAGACCACAAGCTACACTTTTATAATGCGGGGAGAAGCCCGCGATCCATTATCGTTGATAATGCCTCAGCTGTGCCCATTTCCAGAAGCCCGTCCCTTCATGCATCTGCAGTAGACCAGAAGACGTAGCTTTAGCAGTTAGCCCTTTGTAAACTCAATGACTGAGCAATGTACTGTGGTTTGATTTGAGATGTATGGAATATTGGGTGGATCCAGAACGCCGCAGGCAGCTGAAGCCGGTAGGTGACAGGGTTAATGCGTAGAGTGATGCGGTATGGTCCGATGAATCTGGGTGAGAGTTTCCGTGATTCTGTATGTAGATGTTGGTTTTTTGTTGAAAGCCATACCTTGTCACCTACTTTGTACAAACGTCCCGGAGGGTGTCGACGGCGATGTTGGGCGACGTAGCTGGTGTTGGCGCGTTGGATGGCGAGGTTTGCTTGATTCCATATCCGCCGACACCTACGGACCAACTGTTGGGCCGATGGTACGTCAACCTCCGGTTCTTGATGGTTGAACATCGGAGGTTGGAAACCATAGCAAACCTCAAATGGGCTTAGGCTGGTAGCAGAGGAGACATGAAGGTTGTGGGACAGCTCTGCCCATGTGAGGTAGCGGGCCCAGGAGTGCTGGCGATCAGAAACAAAACACCTCAGGTAGCGCTCCAGCTGTTGGTTGGTCCATTCCGTCTGACCGTTAGTCTGGGGGTGGTAACCGGATGACAGACTACTGGTGGAATCAATCAGATGGCAGAAGGCCTTCCAGAACCAGGTGGTGAACTGGGGCCCCCTGTCCGAGACGGTGTCTTTAGGGAACCCATGCAAGCGGACTACGTGTTCCAATATCAGCTCGGCGGTGTTTTTTGCTGATGGGAGTCTGGGGAGGGCCACCTGGTGCACGGCCTTGGAGAACTGGTCGACGATGGTTAGGATTGTGTCTTTTCCTTCGGAAACCGACAGGCCCATGATGAAATCCAGGGCGATGTGCGTCCAGGGGCGTCGAGGAACGGGAAGTGGTTGAAGCTCTCCGGGTGATGGTTGGTTGACGTCTTTGACCCTGGCGCACACCGGGCATGCCTGAACGAACTCGTTGATGTCCTTCTTCATGGATGACCACCAGAACGCCCGATTCACAAATAGAAAGGTCCGTCGGGTTCCAGGGTGTCCTGCGAGGGGCGAGGCGTGGCCCCACTGAAGGACCTCCGATCTCAGGCGCTGTGGCATGTAGAGTCGTCCAGGCGGCACACTTGCCAGTCCGGCCTCCACAGCCTGTGCCTGGCGCACCCTCGTCTCTAAGTCCCAGTGGAGGGGTGCAATGATTAGTGAGGATGGGATGACAGGCACGAGGTCCGCCCGTGGGGCGGGGGACGTCTTCCTCGTGTTGTCGTGAGAGGGTGTCGGGCTTGGTGTTTTTTGACCCCGGGCGTTATGACAGGTGGAAGTTGTACTGTTCGAAAAATAAAGCCCACCGTGCCTGCCGTGGATTAAGTTGTTTGAGGTTTTGGATGGTTATGAGGTTTTGATGATCCGTCCAGACAATGAACGGCTCACTAGCACCCTGGAGCCAGTGACGCCATTCCTCCAAGGCCCACTTTATGCCCAACAGTTTGCGGTCCCCTACACCGTATCGCTGCTGAGTGGGGTTAAATTTCTTGGAGAAGAAGCTACAGGGGTGTCTGGGCCTCGTTGAGAGAGAACCAAGTTGTAGGCGCTCCGGAGGTCCAACTTTGTAAACACGGTGGCACCAGAGAGGGCGTCCAGGGCTGAGTTTGTGAGCGGCAACGGGTGTCAGTTCTTTATGGTGATCTTATTTAGCCCCCGATAGTCGACCCCTTTCTTCTTCACAAAGAAGAACCCCGCGGTCGCTGGCGAGGAGGAGGGCCGGATAGTTCCATGGCGAAGAGCGCTGGCGACATATTCCTCAATCGCCTGAGTCTCAGTGGCCTATAGTGAATAGAGGTGGCCGCGGGGGGGAACCGAGCCTGGCTGAAGCTCTATCGCCAGGTCATATGGGCAATGAGGTGGAAGGTGGGTGGCCCGTCTTTTGCAAAAGGCTTCAGCCAGGTCCCAATAGGCGGGAGGGATGGCGTTGATGTCGACATCGGGAGCCTCGGACTCCGTGGAACACGTCCCAGCTTGGGCCCGCAGGCAAAGTTCAGTGCAGGTCGGCCCCCGCTGGATGATCCGGTTCTGCGTCCAGGAAATGAGGGGGTCGTGCTGCAGCAGCCAGGGATAGCCGAGTATAATGGGTGGTGAGGAGATGGAGGTGAGATGAAAGTGAAGCTGCTCGTGGTGTTGGTCAATAGTGAGAGTGATGGGTTGGGTCTGGTGAGTGATGGGACTGGAGGAAAGGGGCCGACCGTCGACAGATGTGATCTGAACTGGCTGAGATAATGCCTCAATCTTCACCCCCATTTCTGTGGCATACGTAGAGTCAATGAAGTTACCTGCTGCACCGGAATCAATGAATGCAGTACTTCGGACCCGTTTGTGGCCAATTTGGAGGAATACCTGTACCGTGAAGCGAGAGTTGGTGGTGATGGAGATGTGGGAGGGGCCCGGTGAGTCTCCCCGCTTACTCACCGGGTCTGTGCGTTTCCCGGTCAGAGAGGGCAGATCGCTCGGTGGTGTGCCGCTGAACCAAAATAGGCACACAGTCCCTCTCGAAACTGGCGTTCGCGTTCCGCCACAGTCAGGGAGGCACGTCCTAATTACATGGGTTCCCCGGCTCTGGTGTCAACCACGGCAGGAGGTGGAGATCCGACATGTCCAGTGATGGCGGGGGTGAAGGTGGTCGGTGGTCGAGGTGCAGCGTAGGAGAAAGTGGTAGCAGGTGGCAGGGTCCTCTGGGCTGGCTTCGGACGAGCTGATCGATGTGGAGAGCGAGCTGGATCAGTCCCTCCAGTGTGTCGGGAAGCTCTCGTCTGGCAGGTTCGCCCTTAATACGCGTTCTCCTGCCAGAGCTCCACAACCTTGCGGCGCAAGGCCGCGACGTCTTGGACGCTCTGGCGCAGAGTAGCGATCTCTACGGTTAGCTTATCGATAAGCACGGCATGCTGGTTCACCACATCGCAGAGGTGCGCATGATCCGCTGGGTTCACCGCGGAAGGCTCAGTCATTCTGTCAAGAACTAACCTGAGTAGACCAGAAGCCGTAGCTTTAGCGGTTAGCCCTTTGTAGCATGGATGGTAAACCCAAACGCCGAGTAACACGAGTAGGCAGGATAACCACGCGATTTGTTTTAAGAACTCTCACAATTGGGGAGCAAGGGATAAACAATTTAACCTGCATCCTATAAACACACACTCAATCTGAAAGCAAACCCAAGAAAGTGAGTACTCACGATTCGGCGAAAAGATCCGAGGCAACATGGGCAAACTCAATGACTGAGCGATGTGCCGTGGTTTGTTTACTCCTCTTATACTTCCTGGTTCGCGACCGCATTACTTCCGGGTCCTAGTGCCGGTCGCGGATTGAGTGTGCATGACAAGCGAGGAGCGATAACAGATTGAGGCGCATGTCCATCACAGGCGCACCCCATGACAGGGACAAAGAATTGTTCACAAATATGAAGCACATATATATTTTCTTCAGGTACTTCTACATAATTCACCAGAATTTGCCAATGTGATCTTGGGTGCCTTCCTGAACCCTGCCTAGACGTTGTGCAATTCTGTTCCCTTAAATTTCCCTAGCCACTGTTAGATGATTTGGTGCAGTGGCTTGTATCTCTTTTCCTCTTTTGGCCCTTTATTGGCTTCCAAATGGTTTGGCACAGTGCGGTGAGTACAGGGATCTGCACTGCTTTCAGCATCTCAGATTCCAATTATCTTTTCTTGGCCAGGGCTCACTTGCAAAAGAGACTACTGTCTCAATGTGACTACCCTGGTAATACAAAGGAAAAATAAATGTGATTTCTTATTCCAGAAAGTCAGGTTTAAATTTGGTACAAGGATGATCTCCACAAATTGAGTTGGGATTCGCATACAAACCCTCCATGTACTCTTTCCACCTGTTCTTGATGGATTGTTAGTCATGCAGATCTTCTCCACTGGTGCCCTTCACTGTTCCTTTCTCGGCAGCAAACGACATCTGAATCAGTTGAATTTCGGTGAAGAGAGCATGAGTGTGGCCTTTCTTATTGTCCTCTTCCATTATGTTGCATTGCTTGCTCCAATATTCTTCCTCGTTGTTCCTGGTCACACATTGGAATTCTGCATTTAGCTTTCTGGCATCATTTCTGTCCCCTCTCACTTTGTCCTGCCTCATCATTTTTACATGGTATCTTCAATTGTTCTGTTTTGTGGCCTTCACATATAGAATGTGCTGTTGTGTGGTTTTAATAATATTGAATGCTATATCATTCCACAGGTCATCTGGCTCTCATTCTTTGAGGGTGAGTGCAGTGTGTCATTTTTTAGTTTCCAAGCGTGCAGAGGGGACATCTTGTCCACATAGAATTTAGGTGCAGCGACATCCTGTTTATTCTTGCCCAGTCTAATCTTGGCTTTCATTACCAGCAACTTGAAATTAGTTCTGGGGAACATTTTTGCAGCAAGAATAGTGCTTTTCTGCTTTTGACTATAGGATTTAGTCAGTTTATTTCCTATGGATCCTATCTGGTATTAGCCAGGTATAGAGACATATTTTTGCTTACTTGCAGCCCATGTTGGTTATCCATAGCTGTTTTTTTTCTGGCAAAATTGGACTAAATGATCACCGGCGTTTTTTTGTTTCCCCAGGCCACAGTGGTTCAGGTTCGGCTTGACTTTTTTCTTGAAATCTCAAATCAAATTGCAGTTTAGTCCACTGTTTTTTAGAGTTCAGTATTAATTCTTCAATAATGGTTCTGTTTGTTGCTGATGTTGAGGCATATGCCTGCAGGATGGTGAAGTCTAGTGTCTTGCCTCGAATTAGTATGGTGATTAATTTTTTGATAACTTTGCTCTCCACTGATCTGCTAATTTTCTTCCTCATGCCACACAATTTTTCAGAACAGTATAACCTAAGTAATTAAAGGTGTGGTGCTCTGACTGGAAAAAGCCAGTTTGCAGATCCCCAAGATATTGATCTTTGTTCTGTCCATTTTTGAAGACCTGTATCTTTCTAAGGCCCATACCACATAAATTCCAAGTGTCAATTTTTATTGGTTTGGTACAGCGCAGACGCCTTTCTTCAATCCTGCTGGAATCAGAAGTCAGGCATTCTGGGGGTTTATCCCAATCATATCATAAGGAGCTGGTCTACTGAGAACTCATCCTTGCTCTTCTCCAGTCGCATTTTGAACATTGCCCTCCCTGAAAGGTCCACTTTCTGATCCCATGTTTAAAGTCATAGTTATTTGTGTTCGCTCCCCAGTTTAAACCACAAATGGTTGGAGACCTTAGCCTACGTTTTATCCCCAAAGGGTTACTGCAGTTGATCCCCAACACCACGAAGAGGTTTGGACTGGGGTCCCACTCTGATGGGACTCTGATTGTGTTTGGAAGTATAAAAAGTGTTTTTTTTTTTTTTTACTTTTTGTTTTCTTGCAGCTCTTTTCAGCTCTGTCTGTTGCAAAACTTGTATGTGCACATGAACCATTTTATATATATATATATATATGAGATAAGTCCACACCAGCTGGGTGAGTGGGACATACTGGATGCAAGACTCACATGCCCTCTTTTCTCCTCTCTCTCTTACAGAGTCAGGAAAGCCCACAATCTGGGACAACTCCCCGAGAAGGGGACTGCATCTCAGCTTTGCTGTTTCCTTCTCCCCAGCTCATCAAATGTGTAAGACCGGCTGCAGCTATTCTGGGCAGCCTCCAAGCTATCCAATCGCTCTTCAGGAAGCAACTTCCCTAACCTTTGCAATTTTCCTATATGGTGTAAATAAAAGAGCTTTATTTTCCTAATCTGGTATTTCCTGTGTCTGTGTTCTGGCCTGCCCTGCTAAACGCTTTACATTGGTGGAGAATGCAGGCACCCAGCACAGATCTCGGAACCCAACCCACCCTAGAGCAACTTTTCCACCACCTCCTGGAATCCAGCAGCAGGCGGTGTTACAGCAGCTGACCCAAGGCCTGCTAGCTATGGTAGCTGAGCTTGGCCGACTCAAGCAGTACGGAGGGGTTAACGTTTCCCTACCAGACCTCCGCAGAGAGGCCAATGCCTTCTCAGCAAGCTTACGCCCCATGATGATCTGGAATCTTTCTTGCAGACCTTCGAGAGGACAGCAGAGCAGGAAGGTTGACCAAAGCGGGAGTGGAGCACTACCCTTATCCCACTGCTCACTGGAGAGGCACAGTGAGCCTTCTTCTCCCTTACAAGTGATGAAGCAGCCAGCTACGACCGTCTGAAGGCTAAAGTGCTGGCCCGCTGTGGACTCTCCTGTGGAGGGAAGGTGAGCAAAACCCTACTGCTAACCCGTTTCTCTCCCTGTCCCAGCAGGTTACACGTGAGGGCAACTTTGCCCTACAGCAGAAGGAAGATCTGCGCCTTAAAAAGTGAGGGAGATCGAGGGTGAGACTGAGGATGATGGCCCACTCTCACCCTCTCGGTGACCACCTGGGAGTGAAGAACACAATGGAGAAGATCAAGACCGGGGCTTGAGGCCGAGGTAAGGAACTTCTGTCAACGGTGTCCCGAGTGCCACAGGACTGCGCCTAAGAAGCCGGCCCCTGCCCCACTAATTCCTCTGCCCATAATCGGAACACCTTTTGAACGTATCGGGATGGACCTGGTCGGCCCACTTCCAAGGTCTGCGAGGGGCCATGAGTACATCTTGGTAGTAATGGACTATGCCACACACTACCCTGAGGCCCTTCCACTTTGGAAAGCGACTTCCAAAGCAATCCTTACTGATCAAGGGACCTCCTTTATGTCAAAATTAATGGCAGATATTTGCCGGCTGTTGCAGGTGAAACAGATCCGCACCTCCGTTTATCACCCCCAGACCAATGGCCTGGTGGAGAGGTTCAATCAAATGCTCAAGAGGATGCTACATCGAGTGACCAGTGAAGGTGGTGGTAACTGGGACCAGCTACTCCCATATGTGCTCTTTGCAATCCAAGAGACTCCCCAAGCCTCTACTGGTTTCACCCCCTTCGAACTACTGTTTGGGAGGAAGCCTCGCGGTCTGCTGGATGTGGCAAAAGAGGCCTGGGAGGAGCAGCCTTCACCGTTCCATTCTGTAGTCGAGTACGTATGAGATATGCAGTCCAAAATTTCCCAAGTACTCCCTATAGTGCGAGAGCACATGAAGCAAGCACAAGCAGAACAATGGAAAGCATATGACAGGCCAGCTCAGACGCGGGAGTTTCAACCAGGGGACCGAGTGCTCCTGCTCCTACTCAGTGCCAACTGTAAGTTTCTGGCTCGATGGCAGGGACCTTTCACTGTTATGGAACGAGTGGGGGCAGTAAACTATAGACTGCAACAGCCGGGTAAGAGAAAAAGCACTGAGCTCTATCACATAAATCTTTTAAAGAAGTGGGTTGAACCATTGCCACTTGTTTCAGCTCTTGCCTCTCTCTCTCCTGAAGCACAGGGTCATGAGTTAGTGCAGTGAGGGGAAGACCTTTCACCACCACAGCAACACGAGCTGAACGAGCTTATAGAACAGTTTCAAGATGTGTTCTCCTTAGAACCGGGGCTCACCCACCTCGTGAAACCCCACCAGGTATGATTGTCCGCTTACGACCCTGCAGAGCCCCGGAGGCCCGCCGCCGTGCCATCGACGCCGAAGTCACTAAAATGCTCCATGATGGCATCAAAGAGGAGTCCACTAGCCCCTGGTCCAGCCCCATTGTTGCTGTGCCAATGACTGATGGATCGATCAGGATGTGCAACAACTTTCGGCGCCTGAACCAAATCTCTGAGTTCGACGCATACCTGTTGCCTCGAGTGGACGACCTCATTGTGCGGCTGGGAACAGCATGGTTCATATCCACATTGGACCTAACCAAGGGCTACTGGCAAGTGGCCCTCACAGCTGATGCTAAGGAAAAGACTGCCTTTAGAACTGGACAGGGCCACTGGCAGTACAGGGTTCTCCCCTTTTGCTTGCATGGCTAGCCACTTTTCAGCTTTTAATGGATATTGTACTCCGCCAGCATCGACAATATGCCGCAGCCTATCTAGACAACGTTATTATCCACTCGAGCAACTAGGAAGACCACCTTTACCATCTGAAAAATATCCTTGAAGGAAGGGACAGCCAGAGAATGTACCATGGACCAAAGAAACAGAAAAGACTTTCCAACAACTTAAAACCCACCTCATCAGCTCCCACATCCTCCGGAACCTTGACTTTGACTGTCTCTTTCTTGTTCACACCGATGCATCAGAAACCGGGCTAGGAGCAGTTCTCTCTAAAGGGCTTTGAGGGTGAGGAACACCCAATCCTATATGTGAGTAGAAAACTCACCCCGGCGGAACAGAAGTACGCGGCTATTGAGCGAGAGGCCCTTGCCATCAAGTGGGAAATAGACGAACTAAAGTATTACCTTGCAGGAGGAACTTTACACTAATCATGCTACCCTGCAGTGGATGGCAAGAGCTAAGGATACTAACCCTCACATCACCCGCTGGTTCCTCTCACTACAGGATTATTCATTCTCGATCCTGCACAGAGCTGGAACACAACACGGGAACGCAGACGGTCTCTCAAGGCGCCATACTATGTTTTCAACACTTGGTATGAGCACGAAGCTGAGGGGGGGGGGGAGTGGGTGCTGTGACGGCGGGCAGAGGAAAACCCAGCACCATGGTCAGCTCCACCTCATGCACACAAGGGGCGGGCGCCTCAACTCCTTGTGGCCAAAGGCAGCAGAGTACCATCCTGGTGTCAACAGCATCCAAGAAGGAGATGAGTCCACACCAGCCAGGTGTGTGGGACATACTGGACTCACATGCCTTCTTTTCTCCTCTCTCTCTTACAGAGCCAAGAAAGCCCACAATCCGGGACAACTCTCCGAGAAGGGGACTGCATCTCAGCTTTGCTGCCTCCTCTTCCCCAACCCGTCGGATGTGTAAGACCGGCTGCAGCTATTCTCAATCGCTCTTCAGGAAGCAACTTCCCTAACCTTTGCAATTTTCCTATATGGTGTAAATAAAAGAGCTCTTACTTTCCTAATCTGCTGTTTCCTGTGTCTGTGTTCTGGCCTGCCCTGCTAAACGTTTACATAACCCATTTCAGAACAGTTCCCCATACTCATATGGGTATTAATGCATCTTTATGAAAGAACAACCATGCAGAAAAAGATGGAATGTTGTACCAGTGTAAAATGGTAAATGTATAATGTAATGATGTAATAAATTAAATAAATATGTACCCACATTTTTTTCTGTGTGTAGGAACGAAGACTTGTACATCTCAGGGGAAGATCGACTAAATCAAATAACAGCATATCAATAAAAGGAATCATAAGATATATCCTAAACACAACGACTATAATTGATGAAAGACTGAAGAGAGTGGTGTTTAGTAAAAAAGACAACAGTAAGCTTCACAAAACCATATTACTTGTTGGAGAAACAGGAGCAGGAAAGTCGACTCTCATCAATGCCATGGTCAACTACATGCTGTGTGTTAAAAGTGAAGACAGAATCTGGTGTGAGATCATAAAGACATCAGAAAATCAAACTGGTTCTCTGACAAATGTAGTAACAGTGTATGATGTGTTTACTGAACACTGCCCGTTCTCTCTGACCATCATCGACACGCCTGGATTTGGAAGCACAGAAGGCATAGAGAAGGATGTAAATATTGCTGAAAGTTTACTTGAGTTATTTAGACATAAAGATGGAGTTCATGAAATCGATGCAGTGTGTCTTGTTGTGACATCAGTCACCATTCGTCTCACTGACCGACAGCGGTATGTTTTTAATGCTGTTCTCTCGTTATTTGGCCGTGATGTGGAGAAAAACATTGTTGTGTTCATCACACACGCCTCCAGAAAACCTAATAATGCCATTAAAGCCATCAAAGAATCTAAAATTCCGTGTGCTCGGACTGATAAAGGAGAGCCGATGTATTTCAGGTTTGACAGCTTTCACTGTGAAGACCTGACTGATGAGGAAACTTTAGAGGATTATGAAGCATCATGGACTCTGTTAAACAAAGCAATGGGGAGCTTTCTGACCTTTCTGAATAAAAACAAACCCATAAGCATGAAGATGACTGAAGCAGTGCTGAGAAACCGCAAACAACTCACAGCATCCATCTTCAATATCAAGGACCGAATCACACTGGCAGAGCTAATGCAAGAAGAACTTAAATAGATAAAAGAGGCTTTACAGCAACTTGAAAAACATAGAAGATTTGTAGACTTTCAAATTGAGGTGGACGAGCCTTACAAAGAAAAGGTCCCGACAGAATATCAGTGGTGGGACTTTGGGTGGAAAGAGGCGACTTGCTGTACAGTGTGTGAGGAGAACTGCCATTACCCAGGATGCTGGTGGGTCAAAGATCTTTCCTGGTGTAGCGTCATGCATGAGGAGAAATGCACAGTGTGTACGAGAAGATGTCACTACACTAAACATGTTAAAGAAAGGAAAATATATGTAGTGAAGACGAGGAGGGTCAAGAAGACTGACAAAGATCTAAAAAGCATATATGAGATGGAGTCTGTAGACCAAAAGAGCTTGATAATTCGACTTGAGAATGAAATAACAGAAATGGAAAAAGAAAAAGTCAGACTGGTGGAAGAGTGTTATCAGTGTGTTGTCATGCTCGAGGGGATCGCCTTAGCAGCTGACTCTGTGTATACACTGCTGTATTTGGACTTTTTGATTGAAAAAGTCAGAGAAACAGGAAAAGCAGACCGAGTGAGGAAACTTGAAAACATGAAAAAAAGAGCTGATGAAAAGCACTTGGTGCCGTTAATGTAACTGTTTAGTTCAGCGCTACACAAATAAATGGCTTAACATATGGGTGAAAAAAGATGGACTTTCCCTTTTAGGTGAATAAAGAGTAGAATTATCTGAAAATTGTTTTTTAACCATTAACAATGTAATCATTGTACATTAATACTCACTCACCCATCACTCTCTATACCGTTTTATCCTGTATAGGGTCGTGGGGGGACTGGAGCCTATCGCAGGAGACTCGCAGGGGAATGAGGCTGGGTACACCCTGGACAGGGTGGTAATCGCAGGGTACACACCACAGGCTGAATGTGTGGTTCCCACTGTTAGTCTTTTATTTCTCTATATAATCCTCTGCTACAATAATACACAAATTACCTTTTTTAACCAGCTTTGATCATTTGATATAATTCTACCAATGCCTGTTTATTAAAACATGAGATAAAGTGTGTAGTTAAAATTCCTCTGTTATGCCTTTGAGTGGCGCAGTGGTAAAGCGCTCACCCTATCATCCGGAGATCATGAGTTTGATTCCTGGATGATGTTGTAACCTCTCGCAGCTGGAGGTCTAGAGAGAGCTGATTGTTGATTAATGCCCCCTCAGAGGGCATTCGTGACACAGTGGGACTTGTTTATGATATGTAGAAACCATAGTCATAGGAATCATTTAGATGTTTTCACTGGAGTGAGGCATTTCATCTAGAATAGGTACATATTTAGTATGTTGATGAGCATCATTATAAAGGACAGCTTTTCAGACATCGCCAACTTCACCAAGTGACTTTCTTCACTGGGAAAGTGCACTGTGTCACGGGTGTGGAAAGGAAAATTTCATCTGCGTCCTCATCAGTCCTGGTCAAGAAAAAGAACTGTATGATGTACTGACTGGCCTCGTCTCAGACCTGCACAGCTGGAACTCCGTTTGTGTTCCAAATTTTACTTTCACAATCTACGGTCTATTTATGTATATATACTTTTTGAAACAGATTATTTTTAATTTCAATGTTGTAGTTGTAACTGTCAGCCATTTTTAACATGGTCTCAGGGTCAATAAGCATTGCTGTTCATTATTATTATTATTATTATCATACAGTTTGACTTATGATTGTGGTGATTCAGCATTATGTCCTTTACACAGTGATTTGTGTTTGTTTTGTCCCTCTTTTCCATGAATAATAATTTTAAAAAATATTACTTTGTTTTGATTATTGTAATGTAGTGTTTTTTTCTGTTAAGGCAAAGTTTAACTTACCATCTGTATTTTCATTTATTCTAAACAAAATTCTGCTGAAAAGTTTTTTTTAATTCAGAAATAAAATCTTTAAAATCTTAGTTTAGTCAGTTTGTTCTGTTCTGGTTTGAACTGATTCAGAAAGAAAGTGAAGATGATTTTGGGGACTTTTTAATGTTTAAATTCTGGTTGGTTTCTTCAAATTTGATATTAAAAGTTTTGTGGATTCATTAGTTCCTGACAGAGATTATTCAGGTGAAACACGACCACACCTTATAGTGGTGTATAGTGTAATGTCATTTTAAATAAGCAGAAAATAAACACTTCCTCACTTCTGAAACTAAATATTTTTAGTCCATATTTTAATCAGAGAACATGTAAAATCATTTTAATGGCTAAATGTTTAAAGGAGGAATTACATATGTATTTCCAAACACTTTCTGAACAATGCTTAAAAGAAAGAGACGTGAATAGGAACAGACAAAGAAAAAACATACAGCACCAACAAACTCTTTTAATCAGAATCGAGCTCATATAAAGGACAACATGTTGAAAGATGGAGATCAGACGATTTTTACACACCTTGCATAAATTTGTATAAACTCTCATTTATTAAGACTTTATAGGATAAACAAAACTACATGTATATGCCTGCATTATATGTAATGTATGTATATGAACCAACAACTGTGGAATAAACTGGAACAAAACAAAAAGTAGGCCTGGACTTCCTGGCCCACACAAGCCCACCACATCCCACATCACAATACACTGGCTCATTAATGTGGAGATTCATTTTTAACACCTATTTAAATATATTTGAATTATCACTGAACATATATTGGGTCATATTTGTAAAAGCAAAGAAATAAAAGAAAGAACATTAAGACAAAACATATAAAACTATAAAGACAATATTTTTAGCAGGTCAGGGGGGGATCATCTTAATGCAGTGTAAGATACAACAATCATCAGTGTGAGCTGCAAGTGCAGCAGGTCAGTGATGATGAACCAGAGCCTGATGATGATGATGATGACCAACACCTCTCACCTGGTTCCTTTTCACTCGGCTCGGGTAGTGAAGTGGAGAGGTGTTGATCCTCATCATCAGGCACTGGTTCATCATCACTGACCTGCTGCTGAATCCAGCCTCGCTGTCCCTGACTGTAATGTTGGAGCCGTCAGAACCTGCGGAACTGCAGTTTCCCCTCTCGCCAAAGGCAGAATCTGCCTCTGTGCTCTAAAGCCTCTAAGCTTTTTTCTTCTTTTTGTGTAACTTTTCAGCTCTACCTTTTCTACTCCCCCCAAAAATCCATAATTTTTTATCAAATTATTATTAATTATTTGCTTAGAGAAATCCACTGTATCGAGAAAGGATCCCTATATCTCTCCCTCTGTAAATTAGTGAAGTGAAAGGGGCGTGTTTCAGAACACGTATGGAATAGACCAATTAATAGAGAGAGATGGCGATACATTTGCATGCACACAAACACACACTCTTTGTGTCCATCTGCGGAGAAAAAGATGCAACATTCATGGTTTCGTTTCTACATTTCGTTTCTAATCGTACTGATTAGTCTGACCCACATTGATGAGAAGCCCACCAGGAAAACTCCGACCACTCCAGATGGCCAGTCTGCCATTGGGTGAGGATACGCCGCCTACTGGTACAGTCGTGGAAGACGCCGCCTATTGTTACATTTCTTCAGTGAGAACGCCACCTACTGTTACAGTGTTATTTAATGTATTTAATATGTCATGTTATAGTGAGGTGCTTAATTAATATTGACAATTTTTATCATGGCGACGGTGGTGTAGCGGTTAGCACTGTCGCCTTGCACCTCCAGGGTCTGTGTTCAATTCCCGTCTCAGTGTGCATGGAGTTTGCATGTTCTCCTCGTACTTGATGGGTTTACTCCGGGTACTCCGGTTTCCTCCCACAGACAAAGACATGCAGATTAGGCTAATTGGCGTTCCCAAATGTGTGTATGTGTGTGTGTGTGTGCCCTGTGATGGATTGGCACCCCATCCTGGGTGTACCCTGCCTCGTGCCCTAAGTCTCCTGGTATAGGCTCCACCCCCCCCCCCTCCTTAATAAAATGGGAATGGTTGGTGATATTAACTTCCTGTTTGTGGCACATTAGTATATGTGAGGGGGAAAACT
>JAQMYK010114327.1:0-16536 GCA_030014345.1 Clarias buthupogon | reverse complement strand
CACACTGAGTAGGTAGAAATATGAAAGATCAAAAAAGACTCTTTTCATTGTGTTTATTTGATTCCTATTCAAGACACATTGATAAGAATGACGGTATATTGTTAACTGCATTTTTATTTGAAAGAAGAAGAAATATGAAAGATCATAAAATACTTTTTCTTTGTGTTTATTTGATTCCTGTACAAGACACTTCGATAAGAATGGCTGTATATTGTTAATATAGGCTACAGAGTTTCATTTTTTTTACAGTTTCGATTGTTGGCGTGCCTTGTGATTTTTTTCAATAAAAAATGTACCTTGGCTCTTGGGCTCTAGGGTTCTTGTAATGGACCTACTGTTGTCTTTGTGTGCACTGGAGAGTTAAGAAAAGTATACTTTTTATAAGATTGGGTCTGGCTTAAATGTTTGCATTAACGCTAGAAAATCTTCATGATTCAGTTTGCTGTATTGTCTTAGTTCATCGGGGGGTAGCAATAAGCTGGTAATTGGAAGGCACATTGACAAAGCCACTGATTTCAGGGGTGGAGTCTATACTCTCAGGTCCTCCAGGTGTGGTAAAGGTGAAATGTTGCAGCAGAGACACCAGGAAAATAAACAGCTCCATACGTGCCAGAGACTCCCCTACACAGGACCTTTTACCTGTGCGAAGGAAGGACAAATCAAATGAACAGTGCATAGCACTCTTACATTTTGCACTCAAGTTATCCACAAACTTTATCCCATACCCTTATCATTGCATAGCTTTTTGTTGGTCTTACTGTTGTAGTTCTGACACTGTACTGTATGTATCTTTAATATATAGCTTGGCTGTATGGTTAATATGAGATCTTTCCTCACCTAAAGACCGGGAATAAAAAGGTCTATAAAAATAAAGTATCAATTTCCCACTAAACACATTTAAAATGGACCTAATTGATCAATTATCATTTGCCAAGATCATACTAATCACGCTGGGTTGTTTTTGTGGTTAATAATCAGCCTGAGGATCATTGAAAACATCAGTGCAGAGCAGTGCAAAGGTTATATTTGTGTGTGCATGTGTATAATTAAAGGTCATGTAAAAACAATGTTATGAAACACAAAAACAGGCAAGACACCCTAACAAATATATGCCTTGTCCAATAAATCTGTACGAGTACAATAGTTAGTAAAGAAAAAAAGTTTGCATACACAGTGCATAGAATAATTTGTATGTAGAGAAAAATACATTTCATAACTGAATGTAAAATATTTAGTTAAATCTAATCCTTCTAATTCCATGGTCTTTCCTGAATTGTATTTCTTTCTAGATTTTAAAACAATCCTGAAGGCATACAAAATATGCAATAATCTCATTTGAATAGTTGATATTGAGATGTGTCTGCTACTTATGCTCTGTAAATCCTTTGTAACAGCTCTATTCTGAGTTGCTGTTAAATTCTGTTTTTTTTTTTAGGCTGATAACCTTAAATTAACTTCTCCTCTGCAGTGGAGATAAGTTTAGGTCTTGCTTTCCTGGGATGGTCTTCATGAGAGCCAGTTTCATCTTGGTGCTTTATGGATGTGGCAAATGCACCTAACAATACTGTTGTTACAAGAACTGTTCCAGCTAAAATTCAGGTCTTATAATAACAAATGACTGTTGTTAATGTTGTTACTTAATTAACTAATGCCATAGATGCTAGATGCTAGATGGAGTGTGGTCGAGATGGCGTCGTCCGTTGAATGGTTAGGACTGTCATTGAGACAGGACACAGAAGAACATCTCGGTAAGAACATCTGCCAGCTGTTTAGCACATTCTCTGAGCACTCTGCCAGGGATATTGTGTGGTCCAGCAGCTTTACGTGTGTTGACTCTGCATAGAGTTTTCCTCACATCAGCCGTGGTGAGACGTTTTTTTTTTTATGCCTGGCGAGTTGTCTGTATGCTGGAATTAGCGTAACAGAGAAATCTATCTAATATATCTGTTATAGATCTGAATAGCCGAGGTGGGGGTGGGGCTCTGTGTGTTTCTCTCTCTTGTTGCAAAATCCACATACTGATTTAGGAAGCACTGACCTGAGATTTGTATGGCTGAAATCTCCAGCAATAATACAGTCCATCGGGGTGTGTGTTCTGCTGTTCACTGATCTTTGCATACAATTAACATCTTTGCACTCAATTTAGAGTTAGGTGGAATGTACACTCTGATAATGAAAAAGGTGGTGAATTCCCACGATAAATAAAAAGGTCTACGTAGATCTAACAGTCACAAACTCCACCAGGGATGAGGAATAGCTAGAAACTAACACAGAGATCTTACACGAGGAAGCATTTTCACACATGAATCAATCACTGGTACCCTGGCATAGTGGTTAGTCCTGTGGCTTCGCACTTCCAAGGTTGAGGGTTTGATTCACATCTCAAGTCTATGTTTGTGGAGTTCACATCCCTGTGCTTGGTGGGTTTCCTCCCACAGTCCAAAGACTTGCAAATGGGTGTTTTCAAATTGCATTTGTATGTGTGTGTGTGCCCTGCAATGGATTGTCACCCTCTCCATGGTGTACCCCGTCTTGTGCCCTAATTGTCCTGGGACAGGTTTCAGGCCCCTGCAACCCTATACACAGGATAAGTGGTATAGAAGATAAATGATGAATGGTAGTCTTAGAAATGTTCTGTGCTTTATGGTGTTGCTCAACTCTTCCATCATTAATACAAAGTTTTTTGCTTTAGTTAACATAATTGATAAGTTTTCAATTACATGAATGACTCTGTGTGTTCTTGTTAACTGTGTACTGATGAATACTGACAGTTCTTACCTGCAGAAAAGGGCAGGAAAGCAGGATTCTTTTTAAAGTTGCTGTTTGTGTCCAAAAAGTGTTTTGGATCAAATGTCCAGGGCTTCTCCCAGTGTTTCTCATCCCTCAGAACAGAGTGAAGCAAAGGGAGGATTACTGTGTCCTGCAAGAGATTTACTGAATTGTTAACCAAAACTACTGATTGTAGGTGTGTTTAATGGATTAAAATTATATCTCAGCCTGGGCTTGTACAATGCTGATTATTTTTTTTTCTCTCCTTATAATTATTCATAAAACAAATTGATAAGCAAAAATGTCACGAAAATGAGCCTTTTGCAAATTATAATTAACATTATTTGTAATAAGTTACATTATACAACTTCTCGTAGGCATTCAAAGATTGATTAGCTTATATTCCATTTTTAAGACTAGCATATTTTTGAGTAGTTACATAATTAGTATAATTTTATATTAAATTGAGGAAGTTTAATTTAATAATTTCATTTAATTTAATTTCGCTTTATTTCATTTTACATCATGTCAAAAGAGTAATTGAGTATTGAAGTGTAAAATTATGCAGATACAGAAAAATTACTACATGGTGCAAGCTTACTTTTTTGCACACTTTTTCTGGCTATAACCTGGTGACCTTGAAAACTATGTGATGCTTTTGAATAAATACACTTACATGCATAGGTTTGAAGTGAATTTTTTATCTTTTGAATGCTTTTGGTACAATTAATGCTTTAGCGCAGGATTATTTAATTGCTAAAAAGCTCAATAGAATAAAAAAAAGACTATGTGAAGTAGGGTCTACATAATAAATAGATTTTGATGAGTTTTTGTTTTGGTAGTGTGCAGTTCAACCCTGCTTTTGTGTGCTTTAAGTAATTTGTTCATCATTACCTTTGGAATTATGTAGCCTCTGAATTTAATGTCATGTGTAGTGTAATGAGGAACATTCAGTGGCAGGAGGTCTATATAGCGTTGCACTTCATGGATTACTGCATCTGTAAAAGGGAGGGACTTCCTGTCTTCCATTGAAGGGTTTCTCCCTTGTCCAATCACAGCATCAATCTCTTTCTGCATGCGAGCTGAGACAATAAACAAGCAATTAGTAGTGTATATACAGTAGTACATAAATATGCATTCTGCAACTATTTTGAACAAGAACATGCTATCGATTAATGAGTACTATTGCTATGTTATACATTTTCCTGTTCTTAATTTTCCTGGTATTAACTTTGAGCTGTGCACAAAATTCGCATGAACATAAGATTTTTCACATTAGACATTTTATAATCTTTCAAATATTTGTTAATTGTAATGTTTTATATAAATACATAATAACTATATGTTATCCATATTCACTTGGCGATTTTCTTTTCTTTACAGAGCTGCCTGTGAGGAGTTTACATTTTAAAAAGCTTTATTCATATTATAATATATTATTATTTATATTAAATAATATATTATTTATATTAAACTGTATTTCATATGGTATTTTAAAAAAAAAGAAAACTAATAATGGGGAAACTATGTAAATACCTTCAATGACTATCATATTTAACACACAAATGGAAAATTCTTATTTGTTAATTGAATCTTGAATATTTACAAATGCAACAGTAATTTATAAGGGCATTTTATTAATAATCAAGCAATCAAGCAACATAATCAATTTATCAAGCAGTTTTTCAAATAGCCAATCACATGGCAGCAGCACACAAGTCAAGTGTCTTAGTTAATGTTCATACTAAACATCAGAGTAAGAGAAATGTGATCTTTGTGACTCTGACCATAGCATGTTTGTTGGTGCCAGGTAGGTCTAGTTTTTTTTTTTTTTTTTTTTTTTTTTTTAGGAACTCCAGATCTCTTGACATTTTTAAACAAAGCAATCTGTAATGGTTACTCAGTGTGCTGCAGAAAAAATCCAGCAAACAAAAATGGCTTGTTAATGAGCTGGCATAAAGGGTTTGGTAACTAGCAAACTAAGCTGCAATTACAACCATGGTTAACAGGTATTCCTAATACAGTGGATGATAAGTTATAAAATAAAAATAAAGTGGAGGAGAATTTTATTTGATTTGTACATATTAACAACCAAATTTGTAATTATTTATTAGTTTTCTTGTTTTTAATTTAAAGGATATATTGAAAAATCTTACTCTGTGTCTCAGGATGCTTGATCAGTAACAGCAGAGCATATCTGAGAGTAGTGCCTGTGGTCTCAGTCCCAGCTAGGAATAGGTTTAACACACTGGCAATTAAATTTTCATAGTGAAATTCTGTATTGGAATTGTCCATTTCCTGTTGGAAAATTTTTTTAATTGCCTGTGGTAAATTGACATAGCAGGATATGTCAAATAATTTTATATAATCACTTTATAAGTATCTGACCTATGCAGTGATTACCAACAAAATCTTGCAAATAAGGCCATATTCAGTGTCGGTAACAGATGTCATGACAGTCCAGATGTTATGATAGAGATACTATCATAAACACTTTTTAGGATCCCCATTCAGTTTATGCATTTTACCTCAAAATACATCAACACATTCACCATTGGTGCAGGCAACCAAAAACGAGTAAACACCGGATTCTCTAGATAAAAAGCACTATAATATTTTCATTTCTCAACCAATTTGTGTACAGTTACATAGAATTAGGTTTCATTGCTGTTTTGAGAGTGGAAGTTTGTAAAGCTAACATGATCTAAATGACTTCCATGTCAGAAAATCATTCACAGATTATATATTTAATTATACATTAAACATCCAAAAAGTTTTTTAAATTATGAAAATATTTTTTCTGTCCACAATAAATGTGGCTTTTCATGTTCAAAACACAGGACATCCCTCTTATGCAAAGAAAAATATATTTCTCTATATATTACCTGTCAATATATTAAATTATTTAGTGTTCTGATCTACGGGTAAACTGAAAAGATTTTATAATATTAATATTCCTTGTTGCTACACTAACTGATACTAATTAATAATTAACAGAAAATAAGATATTCATATTAAAAATATATAATATATTGAGAAATATATTTAAATATATTCAAATGTATATCTTAATGTATGTAATTTTATATTTACCAATATCAGCCCTAATTTGGATATGAAATGCATCATTATTCCATCACTATTCCTGTCTACATTTAATAGTTTACACAGGCACTAAAAATTAGCCAACGTTTAGAAATGATTTGCTTACCTGCTTGAGTCGGATGAGGAAGCAATCGATGAAGTCTCGCGGGTCGTCAGGATTCAAACTTTCTTCATGCTCTTGTATTTTGCCCCTAGCAAAGGACTTGATTTCATCCACATCACTCGATGCGTTAAGGAACTTACCAGGAAGTAGCTCAATCAACC
This sequence comes from Clarias buthupogon, assembly GCA_030014345.1. Taxonomy (NCBI): domain Eukaryota; kingdom Metazoa; phylum Chordata; class Actinopteri; order Siluriformes; family Clariidae; genus Clarias; species Clarias buthupogon. Next base: position 10,398 of record JAQMYK010114327.1, on the reverse strand, counting down.
ATGGAAAGACATTGTACAACTGTTAAATAAGAGGTATAAATGTAGTTAAAATGTTGTTGCAAAACTCAAGGATTTTCCAATGATTTTATACTACTACTACTGCTTATAATAATATAAATTATAATAATACTTATAATAATAATAATAATAATAATAATAATAAACTTAAAAATTTTGTAATACAATATATTTTTTGTTGTTGTTAAAGGTATTACAGTCTTATCCACTTATGCACGTTCTTTGTTTAGTTTTTCTTTGTTTCTGACTAAATCGAAGGAAACTTACTAAGCACAGGGGGACCATGCAAACAGAGCCGATGAGGGAATCAAACCCTCAACCTCTGAGGTGTGAGGTCACAATTCTGACCACTAGACCTCCGTACTGCCATGCAAGATTTATAGTTTGAATTATACAATGAAACAATTATTTTTTTTATTTCATGAGGTTTAGAAGGTATACATGAACAGTTTCTACCACCCCTTTAAAATATCCGGCCTCACTTACCTGTGCCCAAGTGCTGCTGCCAAACCGCAGTAGTCCAGAGATGATCTGGAGCAGACGCTGGAAGTGGATATCTTCATAACTGAACCGTTGGCCAAACACCAGTGCACATACAATGTTGGACACAGCTCTGCTCAGGAAGAATGTGGGTTCAAATGGAGCAGCTACAGGAAGTAAACGAATTAAAAAGCCATTCATGAAATGTTTTAGGAAATGTACAGGTATCAGCTGCCTCATCATACCACAGAAATAGTGTTGGTTAAAGTGGTAAATGTCCTAATACTTGCCTATGTTCAGGGTTGTTATCTTCTTGCTGACCTCTTTACATATACACTGTTAAAGTTTGGTCTACCAGAAGATTCTGTTTTAGCCCCCTGCTTTTTTCTATACATATGCCTAAACTGACTATCATCATTCATAAAATTACTACTTCTTTCTACTGTTCTGCAGATATTTGCTGCAAAACCAGGTGAGTCACATCAGCTTAATAAAGTTGAAGCAGGTTTACAAAAAATTGGACACTGGATGCTTAATAAATTATTTTACTTTTTACAAAAATATTGGTACCAGAACTACATGCAGCTAGAAATAAGCATTCTGATTCTTTAGTGACTCTGGATGGCCTTTCTATTATTTTATACCCAGCAGTAAAAGAGTGGTGAGTATTGATTGTACCCTTTCATTGAAGCGTGTGTAGATAATATTACTTAGATAGCCTTCCTTCATCTAAGAAACATAATTTCACTACATGATGAACAAAAATGACCTCTTAGTAGGATTATTATAAAGCCTTAATGTCTGGATGTCTCAGTAGATCTGGTATCTCCAGTTAGTCCAGATTGCAGCAGCCAGAGTGCTTACAGAATCTGACAATGTCATCCCTATCTTATCCACCCTGCACTGGTTCCCAGTGAAAGATTTCATTGATTATAAAATATGACCATTGACCCATAAACGACAGAATGGTCATGTAGTAAAGTGAACTGCTGGCATTCTACGATTCACCATAGCTACTTCAGAGAAAAGGTGCAAGTAATTTGTTGGACCTTCATATAATGGAGCATATAGCCTCAGGTCTTCATTTTCATTAAGGACAAATTAATAAAGCTGTAAATTTGTCCTTTTTATTCAGATTTATATCTGCAATTAAAATGTATATCTGTAAATAAAAAGATACTTTGACACTGCTTTCCAAAGAAAAATGTACAAATGAATTGAATTTATTTCATTTTTTAGTTATCCAGTTGATGACATGTTGCATTCCAGTCAAAAGGCAGCATTCTAGGTAGGCAGCAATTTTGGGTGAGCATTTATGAATGAATGGTCAAGTTAGTGTAAGTAATACCATAATTCTGTTCACAAAGAATAGAAGGTTGAACAAATGAGGCCACTCACAATTTGTGCCTTTCATAGAGTCTAGCAAGTGTCTGCTCTCTTCTTGTATCCACCCCTCCATCCTCTTACGTCCCATCCCAAAATCTCTCAGTGTAGTTAGTGCAAACCTCCTGAGCTGACGCCAACGCTCTCCATTACTATTTATCATGCCTGAGAAGTAAAAAGATTATGAACATGAATTAGATGTATTTTAGGACTGTATTTCTGTACCTATCAGCATGCGTCTTATGATGGACATGAAAATAAACATGAAGGTTATAAGTATCATGTAAGATTATGATGCTGCATTAAACAAAAACTCATATGAAATCTAAATGAGGTGTTAAATATGCCACATATGACAGATGGGGGACAGTAGAGAAATATGTCTAAAAAAAAAGGCTGTCTTAGAGTTTTTTTTTTTTTTCACTTTCTTACCATAGCCTTTCAGAATTTTCTGAGACAATGCAGTAGTGGCTCTGCCAGCAAAATCATCTGCGTTGTCAATAAGGGCTTCTTTCACTGTGTCATAACCCACCAGAACAAGGACTCTCTTGGATCCCAAATATACCGTCATCAGAGGACCATACGTCTTACTCCACTGTTAAGAAGGATAAACTTTACCAGTTTATCCTGACCAGGTTAGAACATCCAAGTACTGAATACCAATTCCTTAGCTTTTATCCCCTTGATTTCAGCCATTTAATTCAACTAATTTTAATTGTTCTCTCCTCTTAAATTAATGTAAAGGTAACATCATACTTCATCAACCTTCTCTTCACACATTTTAACCGAAAACCATTTTAACAGAAATCTAGTGTTTTGTAAAATAATTTTGTAGGCACTCCTAAATAGCCGTATGTGGAAAATGCATATAATGCAAATAATATTGATAATGAAATCCTGCTTACCTTTAAAAATGTTTTAAAGGGCGCACGGTGGTCTATGGTGAGAATGTTTCCAAGTAGAGGCAAAGCTGTAGGTCCTGGAGGAAGATTAAGTGGTTTATTCCTCCACCTAAGCAATAATAACAGAGTTATCACTAAACCCAACAAAATGAAAGTGCTAGGGATGTCCATAGTTCTTCTCCAAAAACAATATTTGCACTTCTTTAGGTTATGACCGTCTTGCCCACTTTTTCCTACAGCATGTTTGTGCTCAACCTAGTGGACTTTATAAGCTCTCAATAGATGGGGGGCAGGGGTGTGGGGGGGAGGGGGGGGCTGAAACTTGTGGCAAACATGTGGCTATTTGAGCATACATGATCTCCTGAATAAGTCACACCCTCTGATTTCAGAAATGAAATTTACACAGCTTGTAAAACATTTGTTTGTACATAGTTAGTTTATTTAATTATTTAATTGTTTATTTAATTATTTAATAAACTACTTTATTTAAATGTAAATAATATATTGAGCTAGCTGTACTGTTCTTAAACAATGTACCTACAATTCAGAAAAAGCTATAAAATGATTAACTTTTTTTGATAAAAAGTATTATACATGTAAAATCACATGATGTCAGTCAATAGGCTGCTGCATACAGTAACATAATATAGGAAAATATGTAAAGATTATAACAATGTTTCGGTTGGGTATTATAGGTACATTTTTAGCAATGCAATGGTGTGTTAACATCCTTTGTTAACATATTTGGGGGCAAGTGGAAATTTATTTTCTGATTCTCCTGAATTAATTTAGAAGATACAGATCAGTGAAAAAGTAATTGAAGACTTTTCCCTTGTCACACCTGGACCACCTCAGCCCTGGGGAATTGTAGGTAATAAGATCTGGCTCACCGGATTACTGAGCCGTCGCTTTGTCTCCCCCTAGTGTGTCTACGTGTGTAATTGTTTTCCTTTAATTTCTTCTAGCACCAAATCAAGTCCACCTGTATCTACCCTGTGTGACTCCCTATTTATTTCAGTCGAACCCGTAGCACCCTGTCTGTTCACAGTTGTGTACCCTCGTGTAGTGTATGTTAAACTTGTACGTGTTTCTGTATACTCTCCCCCCAGGACTGAACGGCGTCTGCAGGGACGACCGCCGCCAAGGTCAAGGCTGAGAGAGGCTCAGCCCTCAGTGTTCAACTCCTGGTCGAGTTCGTTATTTTCTTTGTTTCTATTCACTACCAGCCTGCCTGCAGACCCGGCCTGGGGAGTCAGCAGTATTTATTGTTTCTTTTGTTTGGACATTTCGACTAATAAACCCATTTTCTGTTTAACCCTGCATCTGCGTTTGCCTCAAGTTGTACCGACATCCCTATACCAAACACTCAGCATTAGCAGTATACTCATCACCAGCCTGATAAACAAAAGTATAAACAAATGCTGTTTGGCTCAAGACTTTTGGACATTACTGTATATTAAATATAAAATATGCTTCTATAATCATTTTTGCATCTGAATTTATTTAGAAACTTTCAACTCTGTTCTCTTTTATGGCTGAAAAAGGATTTTGCTCTTGTCTGAGCCTTTTTTGAAATGTAAATTCGGTATTTATGTAAATTAATGTCAGAATTGCTCATTCTAGGGCCCTGTGTGCTAATCAGGTTTCTGAGAATGAATGTGTTTAAACAAAAGGTTTCTGTTTAGACCAGAAGGCTCCAGTATGTATATTTTTTATATGTAGAAAAAAACATACTCTGCAAAATATAAAAGCTGTATACTGTATACTTATTTCCTAAAATATTACAATACTTATGATCTCACCTGACTCCGTAAGGAATATTATAAGTAAGCATAAAACATTTTTTTAAGGCTTGTGACAAGTTTAATCGCTGCAAGTTTATTTATTCATTTTTAATTTATTACAAGTGGATTGTGGCAGGCACATTTTATTTATTTATTCATTTGTTTGTTTTTAACTACGATATTTTGGTCATCATCAAATATCCACTTGGAGATTAGCACATAGATAAAACATTTCTCTATAATAAACAACTGAAACATTGTGTTTTTAAAATACAATGTCTTATTCACAGTTAGATACATATCAGATAATGTAAAAACCTGATACTGTAATTACAAATGTTACAGAAACTGTTAATCTCACATCTGAAATCAGTAGACGTTGACCCTTCTGGGCCACCGTAGATTCAGGACTTCACGTATGCTCAAGTATCCAGAAGTTTTTCAGCCCCGCCCATCTATTGAAAGTTTATAAACTCCGCTTAGCTTTAGCACAAACATGTTGTGGGCAAACATACAACTCAAAGGAGTGCAAAAATTGTTTTTAGAGAAGCGATATGGACATCCCTAGCACTTTAATTTTGTTGGGTTTAGTGACAGCTCTTTTAATTTTGCTCAGATGGAGGAATAAGCCACATAATCTTCCTCCAGGACCTACAGCTTTGCCTCTAATTGGAAATATTGTCAGTTTGGACAACCGTGCACCATATAAAACCTTTTTAAAGGTAAGCAGATCTTTGCAAAGTGCATTTTCCACGTATGGATATTCAGGAGCGCATTCAATATTATTGTGCAAACCACTGCTTGAGGAATTATAAACAAAGAATTTATGTTCAAATATGTGAAGAATAAAACTTGTACCACATGGGGCATTGGATCACAGTCCTACTATAGACACTACAACAACATGAGAGGGTTGATGAGGTATGATTTTGTCTTTATATCAATTTTAGGAGAACAGAATGAGTCAACTCAGCTGAATTAGACGTCATATTTGAGTCAGAAATTAATTCTCTGTAATGTTGTAGTGTCTATAGTAGGACTGCGATCAAATGCCCCATGTGGTACAAGTTTTATTTATTGCATTAGACCATTTATGGAATAAAATCACTGTGAAAAATAATCAGGCGTAAAACGAATTGCGAAATTATGGCCCCAGAAAGTTTCGCAATTCGCCCGTGTAACAGAGGAGTTGTAAAATTTTGTATCTGTACACTGTTGTGGCCAGTGATTCTATTCCATAACCTTTCAAATTGGACTTTAGACGCACTGTAAAAATATCAAGATCAATAAAGTCCACTATGCCAATACACAGAATAATATTGATTTGCTTATTTTGTAAATCTGACACAGCTTATTTAATGTAATATTAGAAAAATTTTAAATCAGGAAGAGTAAAAAAAAAAAAAAAAGGGCAAAAATAGCTCAGCATTTGGTATTTTGTACTTGGTTGGTCTAACCTGTTCATGATAAAGTCTACTCTTCTCTTTAACAGTGGAGTAAGACTTATGGTCCTGTGATGACGGCATATTTGGGATCCCAGCGAGTCGTTCTCTTGGTGGGTTATGAAACTGTGAAAGAAGCCCTCGTTGACAATGCAGAAGATTTTGTTGGCAGAGCCCCTATTCCTTTTGCACAAAAGATTCTGAAAGGCTATGGTAAGAAATTAAACAAAATACTCTAAGACAGGCTATAGCTTAGATATATTTCTCTAATGTCCACCATTTGGCATATGTTGCATATTAAGATTATTAAGATTTCATATGAGTTTTTGTTTATACCAGCATCTTGTATAATATTGCCAACATTGTTCACCTTCATGTTAATTTACATATCTATCATCTAAAGCATACTAAAGGCTATAGAGTTACCTGATCAATTCTAAAAATGCCTAATGTCTAATTTATGGCTCACATTCATAACCCTCTTTTCATCTCTCAGGCATTACAATTAGTAATGGAGAGCGTTGGCGTCAGCTGAGGAGGTTTACACTCACTACACTGAGAGATTTTGGGATGGGACGCAAAAGGATGGAGGGCTGGATACAGGAAGAGAGCAGACACTTGCTGGAGTCTATGAAAGGGACAAATTGTAAGTGCCCTCCTTAATTCAACATTTTCATCGAAATCTCATGGTGAACAAAATATTGGGATTAGTACAAAAATGTTCTGTCCTTTGATCATTTTATTTTTGATCACAAAAATGCTGCCGACCTGGAATGCTGCCTTTTGTTTGGAATGCAACATGCAGTCAACTGGATGACTAAAAAAAAGAATTTAAAAAAATCTTCGGTACAGTTTCATTTGTAAAGCAGTGTTAAAAGTCATTGTAACAAAGCATAATTCCAGATATAAATCAAAATATAAAAAGTTAAAATGTACAGTTTTATTAATCTGTCCCTAATGAGCATGAGGACATGAGATATAAACCTGGAGACAATCCAGGCTCAGAAAGCCATCTAAATGATTTCTAAGTGGAACCTTAACAGGAAAGGCTGGCAAATGCTGGGACCCCAGGCCAGTAGGCATCTCAAGAATGTTGACAAACTTTTTTTTCCCCCCTAAGATAATGGTGGTTGGAGAGGCCTCCTGCAAAACTTTGCCTTGGGCCCAGCAAACTCTAGAATTGCCTCTGCTGTATTCACATCTATCTTTAAGAAGATATGTGACTATCTTCAGCGGCATTGAGTGGCTTCCACGTAATAAGCGCTCTATCCAAAAGCAGTTTGAATCAGGCAGATCTGGACGGTAGAAGGAGTCAGAGGGAGACAGAAACAAACATATTTAGTTATGCTCACTGATATCAGGAAAACACTACAGAGAGAAGGTTTAACATCTGTTTGAGTGCTGTTCGGATAGTGAAAATTGGTTCTAATTACCACTATAACAAAAGAGATTTTTTTAGACTACAGGAAAACCAGATAAACGACCTAACATGGACCATTAACACTTCCTACTTGGTGAAGAAAGCTCAGGAGAGGTTTTAATTCCTGAGAAAACTCAAGAGAGCCAAAGTACCCTGTCAGTGTCTTCTTAGTGAATTTCTACAGGCACATAATAATGTGCATTCGCTTCCACAACGTCACAGTGTAGTACCCCAGCTGCTGGAGAGTTAAAACTGCACAGAGGATTGTGTGTACTAAGCTCCCCAATTTTGACATGGTCTATGCTATCCATCTGCACAAGAGGGCTAGCAACGTGATCAAGAATTCAACTCATCCAGGTCATAGACTGTTTTTGTCCCACCCATCGGGCAAAAAATACAGGACAGCCAGGACACACACTAACAGACTGAGAAATAGCTTCTTCACCAGAGCAGTAGCCTGCATTACACCCCTCCCCTCACACACATGCGTGCACAAATGCACATGCATAGGTGCTGAAAACTAAAGATAAAAACAAACCAAACTTACCCATCCAATTTTTCCTTCTTCCCCAAGTTGCTGCTAATGCAATGAAGACTTTACATCCAGGAGTGTAAATTCAATTATTAGAATTTGTGGCAAAATTGTTAGAAACCCAGTCTCGGAGAGTGCAAGTGCAGTTAAGATATTTATTAACAACACACAGTTTAAAGATCACTTTGATCAAAACTGGCAGGGATAATCCAAAATTGAAAGTCCAGTAAACAGGAATAAAAAACATGAAGAAATAAAAACATATTCACAAAAGGCCTTACCAAAAAAAGAAGTTTTGAGGTTGGACTTAATCACTAAGACTTTGTCTGAAGCCTAAAACACAAACTTATTTTGGAAGTATATTCCATAACTGTGGGGCTTTTTAAGAGCAAGCTCTCGCTCTGCTGCAGTCTCCTTTATACATACTTCCAACAATTTGCCTGCAACTTTTGACTGAAGTAGGCATGGGGGATTAGCAGATCACCTAACTACTGTGGTGCACATTTATAATCACCAAGATATTCCACTGGGTGCCAATGTAGGGTGGTTAAGATGGGGTGGAATGTGGTCATATTCTTATTCTAGTCAGGTCTCTGACTGCGGCATTCTGGATTAACTGGAACTACCAGATCTACTCGGACATCCAGAGAGTAAAAAAAAAACATGAACTAGTTTTATTTCTTCCTGTAGTGACGTTACTGCATGTTGCTCAGATTAAATAAAATAAAAAAAAGGTATCCTAGTAATATTATCTACTCGTATTCAAATGAAATGCTGCAATCAATAATCACCACTGTTTTACTGGTATGCATGATTAAACCATCCAGAGTTACTAGGAAAGTAGAAAACTTATTTCTATCTTCAATTAGTTCTATTACCAACACGTCTGTATTAAGTTCTGGGAAGTTAATAAGCATCCGTTGTCTATATTCTTAAGAAATATTTCTCAACTGTATGCAGCTGGTGACCATCACCTGGTTTCGCTAAAATATACAGTTGTCATCAGCTGAGTATGTCATTAATATAACAGGAAACTAATACTGGGTTTATAAATCTTACCCAGAGAATAGTATCAGTGTTGTTAAAAGCTGCACTAAGGTCAGGTACCACAAACAAAATGACACAACTCTGATGAGAGTCTAATAGAAGGAAATTTACAACTTTAGCGCTTTAGCGATTTCAATTTGTTTACTTCCTCTAGCTGCGCCATTTGACCCCACATTCTTCCTGAGCAGAGCTGTGTCCAACATTATCTGTGCACTGGTGTTTGGCCAACGCTTTGGTTATGAAGATATCCACTTCCAGCGCCTGCTCCTGATCCTCACTGGAGTATTTCGGTTTGCCAGCAGCACATGGGGACAGGTAAGTGAGGATGGATTTTTTAGATTTACTCAGTTTAAAATTACTTCCATAAAAAGAGAAAAAAAGCCAACTTGCACAAAACACACTGTGCAAGCGGGTTATACTGTAAAAAAAAAAAAAATATATATATATATATAATATTATTATTATTATTATTATTATATTAAATGGTGGAACGTCGTTTGTTTTGAACCGATTTTTTAACTGCATTTGTGCCTCTTATTTAACAGTTGTATAATGTTTTTCCACGGCTAATTGACCTACTTCCTGGTAATCACCTTAACGCTCTGAGTGATGTGGAAAAAATCAAGTCCTTTTCTCGAGACAAAGTACACGAGCACATGGAAAGTTTGAATCCCGATGATCCACGAGACTTCATTGACTGCTTCCTCATCCGACTCAACCAGGTAAGCAAATCGTCTATCAACTTTTGTTAATTTAATGAAAAATTTTATTAAACGTAGACATGCGCAATGAGAGGATGTTTGATGGATGCTACTTATTTTATGTCATTTTTGGTCATCTTGGATGGAACTTTTTTTTTGTTTAGCTTGTTGTGACTGTAGCAAATCGTTAATCTTTAATATTGGTTATACAGTGGGCTTGTGAGCTTCCAGCAAAAAAAAAAAAAAAAAACGGCCAGATTGTGCATATCTGGCTAGACTTTTTGCAGCATTTAAAGTACCACTTCTTAGCCTGCCTACTTTGTTGGCCTACTGTTAGTACAGTGGAACCTTGGATTACGAGCACATTTCGTTCCAGAATTTTCCAATAAGAAATAATGGAAACTCTAATTATTCGTTCCACAGCCAAAAAATAAATAAATACATAAAAATGATTCATACAAAATAGTTAAAATAAAACCAATTAACCTGCACTTTATATTTAAAAAAAAAAAGTAAAAATAAATTTCCGACAGTATTTCCGTTTATGCGCACAGGCGTTGTGTATGTGTGTGTTTTGTGTACTGTATGTGTGTGAAGCTAAAGTAAGAGGAGAGGAGTAATCAACCCCCCCCCCCCCCCCTTCTCGTCTTACACAGTAACATTTCCTCCTCTCTTATGACTTTCTCTCA
>JAQMYK010114292.1:0-16607 GCA_030014345.1 Clarias buthupogon | reverse complement strand
CTGGTGCGTATTCAGGTCAAAAGTCCTCTTAAACCACAAAAACCAACACACACACACACACACACACACACACACACTGCTTTTGATTAGTTTTGTCACGATTTCAGGATAAACATTGTGGATATAAATACTGAGAAGATGTTTAGAACACTAGGATTTATTTTTTTTAGATGAAACAAAGTCAATTAAAACAATTAAATTCCTGGATGCTGATTGCAGAAATTTATTTTTTCAAAGTGTCATTTTCATGTTTTATTTGAATGATTTCAGCTTCATGTATACTTAATCTCAATCATTTAAAAAATGCTTTAAACAATGTATGGTTATAAAAAAATAACACTGTATTTCTGATTTTGCAACAGAAATACACTATGCTTTTTGTTTATTGTATTTGCTTTTAGCATACATTAACTGTTTTGGGTTTGCAAACAGCTTTACACATAGTATTATATGAATATGTAGTGACACATATACACAAAAAAAAGCTGCAATATCATAATATGTCTTTGTTGTCAAACATAAAAGTCTAACTAGATCTTTTTAAACAATCATCTAACAGGGCACAATGGCTTAGTAGTTTGCATTGTCATCTCACCACCCCAGGCTTGGCATCACATGAAAATCCTTTATACCCTAAAAATATATACACACAAAAAAACTAATATATTTGTATTCTAAATACAATGTTCAGTAATGCACAATTAAACAATGGCTCACTAAATATGTTTTACAAATCAGTAGCTCTTTGTAAGAATAGGACCAGGTACTTCACTAAACAAAACATTCAATAATGTGTAACGGGTTCGACCCTCTGTGCACGGGCGGCACCATAAAGTGCGGACACAAGGCAAGGTCTTACGGGAAAAAGTGTAATTTATTTAGGAACAATTGGGGAAGGAAAGGGTTAAAGGAGGGAGGATGGAAAGAAAGAGTAGGAAAGAATGTGCACGTGCAGATCTGTTGGGCAGTGCCCTGCTGGCATGCCAGCACAGGCTGGTAAGCGGTGGACAGCAGGCAGAGTGGCACAGGTGCACGCCATGACTACTGCTAATTGGTCTAATAATTTGTATTAATTTATATGTATGTTTTTATATGTTTATCTGAAATGTCTATAACTTACCTCACGTCATGGAGTTTGTAATGATCATCATATTTAAGACTAAAAAGGAGCTTCTTTCCTGAGTCTCCAATATTATTGAAATATAGATCCAGTTCTCTCAGGTGTGAGGGGTTTGAGTTCAGAGCTGAAGTCAGAGCAGCACAGCCCTCATCTGAGATGTCACAATACCACAACCTGCAGCAAGAAAATGACACACCGAGACAAGAGGACAATAGTGAGACAAACTTGGCATAGATGTAAACAATTTCATGTGTCCTGAAAAGAAAATAAGTTTAAAAACACAATAATATTAATGGGAATAATGCTAAAGAATTTGGACATTATACAGTATTGCCATGAACTGAACCAAGATCATTGCATGCAAAGATTCAACTCTAAACTAATAAAAACTTGTAAACTTGCGTGGAAAATAGAAGACAAATACATATGATATTGGGCAGAATTGGTTAATTTTCTACTGTAGTGAGACTTAATTTTCTCGTTGTGGTTCCAGTGAAGAGAAACTTATTTGCAGCCATATTCCACCTGGCAAGCAGCTTAAGAATTAAAATTCCTCTGTCACACTCCACCCAGCATTAATTCTTATTTTAATTATTAAAATTTCTGATAAGTTGCAAGGTGGGCGTCCATGCAGTTAACTTTTTTTCAAGCACATTTCACATACGCTCAATCAGTTTGATCATCTTGAATTATTTTTCACATTCTCAAAACCATTCCTGAACAATGTGTTCAGTGTGTGCCAAAAGACCGTACTGCCATCAAGGGACCTGTTTCCATTAACTTGGCCAGCAACAATGATTGGGTAGGTGTTACATGTCAAAGTAACATTTACATTAATGGCAGGACCCAAGGATTCCCATCAGAACATTGCATGTTATGAAGCCCCATACACAGGGGTTAACTTTCACTGCCCATATACATTAGTGAATCTTTAACACCCAGTTGTCTAGACATCACAGATTGAGATAAAAGAAATGTTTAAACGAAAATAGATTATCATGCTAAAATGGGTGGGATATATTAGGCAGCAAGTAAACAGTTTTCAAACTGGTCGATATATCTTGAATTGAAAAATGTAAATAAATAAAATTAATTGAATTGGATATATCACACCTTTTTTACAGGGGCCACTGCACCGTGATAATCTTTGTTCTTCTCATTATCTGTCATTGAACTTGATTGAGAAACCTGACCTTGACCCCTGTCAGCTGTCAGACTACATAATAATATATTAATGCAGCTTTTGACATCATCAATCATACTATTCTCCTTAATAAACTATAAAATGTTGGTTGGAGGAATTTTTCTCTTCTGACTCGGGTCGTATTTGCCTAATTGTTATCAGTTTGTAGGCCCACTGCTCTTTGCTCTATATACAGTATATTACCTCTGGATAATATTGTTTGTATACATACAGTAGAACGTATGATCACTTTACCCCTATCTTATCCATACTGCATTGGTATTTTAAATACTAACACATTACTAGTATTTGTATTTTCCGACCATTCACTCCTATATGGAGCAAAAGGTGCAGGCCAAGTGCAATGCGTGTAACTTTGTGCAATATGCATATATTTTGGTGCAATATGCATAACTGTCTCTTGTGTAATTTGTATAACGTGTGCAAACTTGTATAGCTTGTGTAATGTGTAAAGCACCTAATTTCACTGGACATGCCACCTGTTTCAATGACAATAAAGATATTCTATTCTATTCTATTCTATTCTATTCTATTCTATTCTATGTTATCACAAAGTCTGTGACAGAATTCATATTAAGGTCATCTTATGCAGCATGAGAAGTTATAATTGCACCAGTCAACTGAAATTGTACAGTGTAAACTTTGTTTTACTCTGGAGGAAGCCATGTGACTCTGAAAGAGATGGTCTTACCTCAGTGTCTCCAGTTTACAGTGAGGATTCTCCAATACAGTAGCAAGATACTTCATTCCCGAGTTTGTGAAATTATTATTAGACAGATCCAGTTCTCTCAGGTGTGAAGGTTTTGATCTCAGAGCTGAAGTCAGAGCAGCACAGCCTTCATCTGAGATGTCACAATCACGCAACCTGCAAAAAGAGAGAGTGGCACAACGACATTCAGTTAGTACAGAACACACAAATAAGTTGAGCAGGAACCTTTTAACCAAAGAGTCACAGCAGACTTTAATCACTATTAAATAAAACATCTCAGTCATTGTGTTGTAGAACTAATTTGTCTTCAACACAACCAGTGATTCAATAAAAAAAATTATATCATCAAATTATATCAGTTATTATCACTGTAAAGATGGCATGAGCTTTATCAAGCCAGTGTAAAAAGTGGAAGAGGGCACTGGGTTTTTGACTGGGTTACTGATACCAGGCACTGATGTTGGGCAAGAAGGCCTGAGTTGCAGTCTCTTTTCCTATTTCCGAAGGCATTAATTAGGATTAAAATGCCTAAATGCCCCAAATATGCCACAGCTCCTTGCCTCCCCTTTGGCTAACCATGTCTTGCTTTATGCACAGGGGTATTACCATGCTGTAACAATTGGGCTAGGCCTCTTAGTGAAATTATAACATTATATTAAGTTCCTGACTTACGAAAACATTTGAATTATGAATTTCCACAGAAACGAACAGACTGCGGATCTATGAACCTTCAAACATATTGATTTGCGAACAAGTCACGGAAGTAGCTCACATGGATTGTACAAAAAAAAGATACTGCAGTGCACCAGATACCAATCTGTACATTTATATACAATATTTTCAGTGTGTAAGTGAATGTATAAAATGTACAAAGTCCAGTATACTGTATGTGTGTGTTTGTGTGGGGGTGCGGGAAGTGAATCAGTCTGGAAGCACAATGATAGAAAATGTGAATACTCCTAATTCAATGAGACAGAGTTCACATTCCAATACTGCTCTGAGACTAAATGGCATCCATTCAAGGGTGCAGTAAACACCATGTAGCACCTCCCTTTAAACAAGGTCAACTGACCCTGCTCCCGAATTGCTGTACTGCTTACAAAGACATTCTGTACAATTGTGAGCTTTTAACTTTGTGGCACCAGTTTTGGGAAAGCTCACATAGGGTATATGTATAATGGTCAAATGTCCACAAACCTTTACCCTAAACAGTACATAATTTAGAGAGGATTAAGTCTCAACAAATTTCTCTTGTGGCACTGTTGCTAAAATCAAAGATCCATGCCACACCTATTGGATGGTGTGAGAACAGAAAGGTGCATACTTGCTGGCATCCAATTTTCAGTGCACAGTATGTGACATATAATGACACTGAGGACACTATGGGTCTTATGCCATGGACGTACTGTATTTGCAGACCTTATTTCTTCTACAGCCATTCCCATATAGTGCCCACATGTTCAGAGAACTCCTGGAACATTTCCAGATGATCCATGGAGGCTATCTTGGCGAGTGTGTTCTGTGTGAAAAAGACACTACTGGATATACAGAGTGGCAGGGAACAGAACTGATAATGTGGTGGCCTGCAGGCAGCTTCTTGTATACCAGCAGTTTTCTGCCTGCTCCTGCACATGGGCTTCAAATATTGGCTGCTGCTCATTGCACAGATCAAGGAGCACTTGAAATTGGCCCTCTTGATCTCACTGATTGGGAAGGCTTCCATGGCAGTGTTAGAGTTTTCCTCATATCCTGGATTTTGGCACCACTGTGGAACCCACTGTGTATAAAGATGTGAAAAAACACTCAAGAATGGGTGAAATTTTACGTCATCTTTCCGCAACCTAACAAAACCAAAATGGCTTAACAGAAATAGGACCAGACTGAACTCACAGCCATAGCCATGCCAGTCTCAAATCGCTGACTAGTTAGCATGTTGTTTCTTTATGTGGTCAGTATGCTGCTGAACACATAGAAGATGCCCAAACTGTCCCCCCACAAGATCACTGAAGGTTTAGGTTATGCTTGTTTTGCAAAAAGGGAGGACAACGTAGAGCAATATGCTCTAAAGGACAGGGGACAAATGAAGGCAAGGCAATCTTTAATTCTTAAAATTAAGAGCAAACGTATAACTTAACTGTCAGTGGTTTTCTTATTCAATATTTACCAGCACTTGCCACCCAAAAGTCCGAATGTTCTAAGTACCTCATGGCTGTCTATGCATGAACCTCAGACAACCTTGAAACAAGGAAAGAATATGGTCCATAGTAACGCTTTAAAAAAAATTTTTTTATAAACCTATTGTTTTTCTTTTCATCTGTATTAAAACAAAAATGTGGCATTGTAACATGAGTTCTGAAAGGGAGATTATCTTACCTCAGTGTCTCCAGTTTACAATGAGGATTCTCCAGTATAGCTGAGACACTCTTCACTCCTGAGTCTCCAATTTCATTCCAAGACAGATCCAGTTCTTTCAGGTGTGAAGGATTTGATCTCAGAGCAGAAGTAAGAGCAGCACAGCCTTCATCTGAAACACCACAACTACACAACCTGCAAGCAAGATAATGACAATTTTCAATCCAGGAGAGTGAATTTTCAGTTCAGGAGACACAGATCAATTCAGATGTACTTTTTCATTATACTTAATTTTTTTTCATAACTACTATGAAATACAACATATTTGTCATTAAGTACAGGTACATCTCAATAAATTAGAATATCATCAAAAAGTTGATTTATTTCAGAAATGAAATTAAACAAGTGAAACGCATATATTATGTAGATTCATTACACACAGACTGATATATTTCAAGTGTTTATTTCTTTTAATTGTGATGATTATGGCTTACAGCTAATGAAAACCACAAATTCAGTGTCTCAGAAAATTTGAATATTGTGAAAAAGTTCAATATTGGCGACTCATAGCTTTGTCAGCTATTTTCAATTGTAGTCTTAGTCTTAGTCCCAGGATAAATGTTAGTTTTTATTATATTTAGTCAATCAATCTTATCCTATTTTTGTTTAGTCAAGTTTTAGTCGCCCAAAAGTCTGGACCTTTTAGTCTAGTTTTAGTCAGAGGAACCTTTAAGTATTTTAATCTAGTTTTAGTCAATGGATTAATTAACCCTATAGTGAATCTAGTCTAGCCAAAACCATTTTTCAGAAAATAATTATCTTATCATTTAAGATAAAATCTTTTTATCTTACGTTTTTAGCTAATTATATTTATATTTAACCATCACAACAACTGCTGTATATCCATAATTTTTTTAACTACAAAAAAATTTGAGCAGTACGGACAATACAGTGTTTAGTGTTTTTTTGTATTTTTTTTTTTTAATGAATTTACACACTTGGACTGTTTTGAGGATAGCTCCTATGGGTCACAATAATTTGCTAACCTATTAGCTTAAGGTGTTTGGCAACAGTTTAACTATAAAATACATCACAACAAAATTCTGTTAACATGTGGTATATACTGTATTTATCATAAAGAGGCTGTAAAACTGGGTGATTTTTATGGTATTCCTTGATGCGTCTGTTCAAGTTTATGGTATTTTTTCCAGCAATTGTGCACCCACACTGTTTCCGCTCGATATTACTACACATTTTTTCTCCGGTTCAATATGAAGAAAATGTGCCAAAATATCGCTTCTTCTCTTTCGCCCGCCTAATACTGCTGTGATGACGAAGAGTTAAAAATGACTGAGCTTATAAGATCCCATCACTGCACACCAAAGGACTCCTGATATGTCGTGCAGTATGACCAGGGAAATATTGATGCTCATGCTGCTCATAATAAATGAACAGTGTATCGCAGCAGATATCGAGTACATGCCTGTACGAGTGAAAACTGGTAAAGGAGGTGGCTGATGGTGCTTTAAACTAAAGTTCTAATGTTGTTTATAGTGCTTCTCATGATCAACGTTTGTAATTAAATAAGGTTTTTGTGTGCAATCTTTTTTGATTTTCTCCAATTGGCTGCCACTGCAGTTTATTAAAAACTCAATAATGGATTAGAAATAAATTTTAGGAATTAGGAATAGAAATAACTGCACTATTTAAATAAATGCATATTTAAATAACTACAAACACAACTGCAGGGTGATTTATCCATTGTGATAAAAGATGAGCATGGTAACAGCATTTTTTTAAAATCACACAATATTCATGTATAACCAAAACAATTCTCCACAAAATTGCACCACTTGTGCTTTTAACACAGTTGCGACTCAAAGAAAACATACATACAAACTATTCTCTATCAGTTTGCAATACTTCTTGTTTCATAAAAATCTTAAAATCTGAAAAAATAGAGTTCTCATTTTGCTGACAAACTGTTTTAAATTCTATATAACACATTTATCTTGAGTGGAGCATTTGCCTAGTCAGACAGGATTTATTTTTAACAAACAGTACCTTTCATTTAAACATATAAGAGAGAGCAGGAGCAGGCCATATGACCCCTCAGAAAGATTGTGTTACCTCAGTGTCTCCAGTTTACAGTGAGGATTCTCCAGTACAGCAGAGAAACACGTCACTCCTGAGTCTCTGAGTTTATTTCTAGACAGATCCAGGTCTCTCAACTGTGAGGGATTTGATCTCAAAGCTGAAGTCAGAGCAGCACAGCCTTCATCTGAGATTTCACAGTCACACAACCTGCAGTGAGACAATGACACACTCATCAGTTCAGCAGCAACTTCTAGGAACAAAGACTCGCAGGTACAGTGGAAGCTCGGTTCACAAACACTCCAAAGTACAAACAAATCGGTTCACAATCGAAAAATTAGCCTAAAATCTCTAGATTTTCAGTGAAAACTTCCACATACAACCCAGAAGTAAAAAAAAAACTCCTGAAGGAGAATTACACAGTGTTATTATGGAAGAGAACTCTCCTTCCATACATTAACCATCTACCCATCTTCCTCAGCTCCATTCCTTCACATCAGTGAGTCTCCATAAGAAAGGTGCATTAACAGTACATGGACATGTAAAAACGGAGTGTCTGCTCTCTCCTGTACAGTTTTATTTATATTTAGTGCTGTATTAGTTTTGCATAATTCCTTTTTTTAATACTTTGTTTTGATAAAACAAAATAAAATATAGTAAATATAGTAATCAGGAACAAATGAATTCTATTCTATTTATTCATTTATTTTTTAAATAATGGAACAAATTGCTGACAAGCAGTTGCATGGCCACATATGGCCTGTTCCCTCAATACTCCATGACTAATCAAGCAGACAAAAGGCCTGGTGAATTGAAGGACGTCATCATTAGGCTAAAAAAATGAAATAAAATAAACCCATTACAGAGATAGTTAAGACAACAGTTTGGTGGAAAGGCAGTTGGTCCTGATGACATACCTGTGGAGGTATGGAAATGCTTAGGAGATGTGTCAGTAAAATTTCTGACTCGTCTGTTTAACAAGATCTTGGAGAGCGAGAAGATCCCAGAGGAATGGAGGAGAAGTGTGTTGGTGCAGATCTTTAAGAACAAGGGAGATGTGCAGAGTTGTGGCAACTACAGAGGAATAAAGCTGATGAGCCATACAATGAAGCTTTGGGAAAGAGTAGTGGAAGCTAGGTTAAGGACAGAGGTGAGCATTTGTGAGCAGCAATATGCTTTCATGCCTAGAAAGAGTACAACAGATGCAGTATGAAGAAATAAAGAGGAGGTAATAGGGAGTTGCATTGTGTCTTTGTAGATTTAGAGAAAGCGTATGACAGGGTGCCAAGGGAGGAGCTGTGGTGTTGTATGAGGAAGTCTGGAGTGGCAGAGAAGTATGTTAGCATGGTGCAGGAGATGTATGGGAGTTGGAAGACATTGGTGAGATGTGCTGTAGGTGTGACAGAAGAGTTCAAGGTGGAGGTGGGTCTGCATCAAGGATCGGCTCTGAGTTTATGAGCTGAGCTTTATGAAGGAGCTTATGTGGTAGACCAGACAAAAGTGAACTGCAATAATCAATATGGGAGGTGACTAGTGCAGGAGTCAGAATGGCAGTAGATTGTGGGGTAAGGAATAAGTAGAGACGAGCAATGGTACCAGACATGGAAGAAACATGACCTGGAGACTCTTAATTCAGGATTCAAATGATAAAGTACTGTGAACCTACCTAAGTTTTTAACCTGGGGAGGATAGAAAAACATTTACTTTAAATACAACCTGAAATTATTATGCTTGGACAGATTAGATTCTGAACCTATGAAGAGAACATATTTCTTATTTAGTTGGTGAAATTTGACTAAAACCATGTTTTTATTCCATATATCCAAGCCGTTGGTGAGACAGAAGAGTGGAAGGACAGTGTCAGATTTTGCTGACAGATAGAGCTTCATGTCATCAGCATAACTGTGAAAGAGAATACCAGATTTTCTAAATATTTGTACAAGAAGGAGAAGATGAATGAAGAACTGAAAGGGAAGACATAACTAAGACAGAACCTTGGGGACACCAATTTTGACTGGGAGAGACTGAGAGCGGAAGATGTTTAGCTGGTGTGGTCAGAGAGGTGTTAGGTAAACTAGGCAAGGGGTGTACCAATGATTCCACTAGCTCTTAATCACTAGCTTAAGAAACAAGAAAATTGCCATTTAAAAGACAATGTCTAAAGAGAGATATATTTTTTATGTTAGCTGGAATATATATATATATATGTTCCAACTCATCATCAGATTTTGACATTGACAAAGTACTGTAAAATGAAACAAACATATACCAAGATAGCAAAAACTAAAATAATCTATATAGTGATATCCTAAACAAAAAGATGAACAGAAGAGTAGTAAAGCCAACAGAACACAATACATGCAAGACCCAGACTAGCTAAACATGGAAGCTTAAATAATGACACTAATTATGGAACTAAACCAGGACAACTGGACATTGAGTGCTGCCCTCCAGGGGTTATCACTTTCACACACACACACGCACACACACACACACACATGCACACAAAGGGGCATATCAAAGACATTGCCAGAGAACTGGTCCTATTGATCCAAGGAATACTTTTTATGTCCAAACAAATGATGGATCTTTGCCAACTGTTGCAGATGAATTAGAATTGGACAGCCATCACTACTCATACTGAAAGTCTAGTGGAAAGATTAAATCCAAGCCTAAAAACATACCGTGGCAAGTCACCCACAAAAAATGGAAGAAACTGGGACTTTCTTCTAACTTAGTCTTGTTTCCTGTTCGTGTGATACCCCAGGTGACTATGGCTTCACACTGTACAAACTCCTCTTTAGGAGATTGGCAGTGGAGCTCTTGGCCATAGGTGTAATATAAAAACCATCTCATTACTGCTTTACAGTCCAGTGGGTGTGTGATATGTCAAAGAAGATAAATGTCCATTGTCCACAGGTACGAGGGGATCTCAAGAAGTTTAGAGATTCGCACGCTACAGATCCGGTCACTTTCGTGATTCGTTGTCCGTTGACTGTGGGAAACGCAGTGCAAAACATAAACAATGTCTCAGAGTGCAAGACACCCTCTAGAGGTCATTCCTGACACTCTACTTTCACACCCCAGAGGGCAGTACACTGATTTACACACAGGAAAGAGAAAATGACAATATTTGCATAAAATTGTATTATACATAAAACACTGCATTACTATTTATATTCATAAGAACACTAATGACACGCTTAATGCACGAGTCGGCGGCCCTGCTAAATGCATTTAAAAATCTCACAATGTGAGTCAATGTTGATGTTGGTTCACTCAAACAGCAACTAGTATGTGCTTAGTAATTAGACATAATACATCTTGAAATTGTATCTTTAGTCACAAAAGTAGAATTATTCTGGCTTACTATTAGAAAATGTGTCTTACTGAGAAGCAGGTCGTGTGACTCTCAGAGAGATTAACTTACCCCAGTATCTCCAGTTTACAGTGAGGATTCTCCAGTACAGCAGAGAGACACTTCACGACTGAGTCTGTGAGTTTATTTTCCGACAGATCCAGTTCTCTCAGTTGATAAGGGTTTGATCTCAGAGCTGAAGTGAAAGCAGCACAGGCTTCATTGGAGATCTCACAACTACGCACCCTGCAGCGAGACAATGACACACTCTTTAATATCAGTTCTGCCCATTCCTACTTTCTAAACCATGAATATTATTATGAAGTTGTTTCCTTGTTTATGCTATAACCACATGCACTCTGGAAATGCCATCCACTAGATTTTGCAGCACAGCTGTGGAGATTTTAGCTTATCCAGCATCAAGCACAATAACCCACTTTCACTGTCCTAGCACCCATAGTCAAGTAACTAGGAGAAATGGTATAAGGAGTTCTTAGCAACAAGTGCAATAGGCATGCACATTTCTGTTGATATTAGAGACATGTCAGGAATCATGACCAGTCTGCGAAATTCCAAAACAAACAGTCCTAACACCAATTTCTGGGTAAAATCTGGTCAAGTGACAAGCACATACGCTAGGGCCACACATAGTGTGTCCCTCCTAACTGTGTGTCCAACAGTTAAAGATTGCAGAAACAGAGTGCAGACATTATGTGGTGTGCCATAAATCAGGGAATTCAGACATAATTTACATAAATATGCTGATTGGTTTGCTTCTGCTTTCAGAACTCATTTTACTAATGAAGAGCATGGTGGGATGTCAGAATTACAAACCAATAGATTTTCCCTTTACCTCAGTATCTCCAGCTTACAGTGAGGATTCTCCAGTACAGAAGAGAGATGCTTCATTCCAGAGTCTCTGAGATAATTCCTAGACAGATCTAGTTCTTTCAGGTGTGAGGGGTTTGATCGCAGTGCTGAAGACAGAGCAGCACAGCCTTCATCTGAAACACCACAGTGCACCACCCTGCAAAGAGACAATGACCCTCTTTACTCTCTCAATTCAGGACACACTGATCAGTTCACCAGGAGTCACTGGAGTCTTTAATCTCTATGAAATACATTATTTAAATCATGAATCAGATGAACAACTGAAAAACACAGTATAAGTAAAATAAAGGTGATGTGTTTTCAAGAATTAGTCTTTGTGTTAAATTCAACATACAAATGCTACACTAAAAAATTTTTTTGGTGGATCAGACCTGAGCAATTCTACAAGGGTCAAAAATTATCTTCAAACGTTCAACAATCAGTGCTCATTACACTGAAATGCTAATTGAAGAACTGAAGCTTAAACTTCTAATTAAATGCAGAGGACTGCTATCCAAGGGCGTTAGGACCTTGCATGACAGAGCACATCAGCATACTTCTGTCCACACTGTCAACAGTCAGCAAAAACTTTGTTTTGGGGTGTCAAATCACCCTCCCTATAGTCCTGATCTCACTCCAGCAGACTTTCACCAGTTTGGTCCCCTGGAAGCAGTCCTCCGATGATTCACTGCTAATGAAGAAGTGAAGACAGTGGTGCATTTGTGGCTTGCAGCTCACCATAAATTTTTTTTAAGGGGAATACGAAAGCTTGTTGACAGATGGACAAACTGATTGGGAAGATGATATATGCGGTAGCGGCAGAGTATTGAAATGAAAAAGAGACAGAAAGTAAAGATAAGGGGAGGCAGGAACTGGCTTTTGTGTAATAAACGTGGTAGCGTTAGCTGCACAGGAGTGTAAAGCTAAGACGCCTAGAGTGGCACACCTATAACATGCCAGGGAAATATGGGAAAACAGGCACTCCAAACATTGCACTGGAAACGGAAAGACAGGAAAAAAAATTAAGAATTAAAAAATTGGGTTCAGCAATTATTTGGAATCGTGAGATTTGTCCTTTACCTCAGTATCTCCAGCTTACCATGCTATTAAGAGCATTAACCTTATTAACCTTATTAAGACCTTCAGTTGAAAGAATCAGCAGGTATCTGATATTCTTCATCATGCTCACAGTACTAGTCTACAAGAAGATGTATACTTTGAAAAAAATCAGTATTAAGGCAGATACGACCCGTTTATGGAGGAAAGAATACTGCATGCTACTAATGGAGATGGAGCAGAGGCAAGTAGAGGCAATGAAGAAGGGAGTAATAGCAAATTGGAGTAACAGCAAACTGTTCACTTATTGCTATTATTGATTTTTGGAACAGTGGAAAATAAGGGGAAAATCAGGGGGGAAAAAAGTTAAATGATCTACAAACTAATGATGAAAACGGAACTACCTTAGCCCAAACAATATAAAAACACTATTTCTCAATAAAAATAAGTGACACATCCCCTCATCAGTAACAATATATCAGTAACAAAGCAATTTTACTACCCACAATACTATGTGTCTATCTATGACATACGGTATGTCAATTATGAATGTATGCAATATTGCAATATTCATTGTGCTGTGCAGCATGGAACTTACTGATCCATACATTTCTGTGACATAAAAAAATAAAAAAATAAAAAACTTTTACACTGGGATAAAACTCATACCAATTTAGGCATGGAAAACTCCAATCTTGACATTGCCCTAACCTAAATTATTTCATAGTTCATTATAATGCTCAAGTTCTACAGGTCATCGGTTGTTTTGAGTCATTGATCAGACACCCTTCCCCTGGCCACCTAACTGGGATGATCAGTGTCCACCTTGTGTCCAAGTAGCATGTTAAACCATAGATTACCCCTCTTTATCCACAGCTACCATGAAGCCTTTTTGGACATTTTCAGGATGCTCTTTGTGGTTCTTCTACCATGTAATCCTGTTATTCCCGGCACCTTAATCGCCCAGTAGAGGAATTGCCCTGTTCCAGTTGGCTTTCAGCATGTTTTTCTTCCTTGCATTCGTCACTCAGCCACCAGTCGGAGGTACTTAGCTCACTTCCTCCCAGGGAACTGTGAGTTCCATCAGGTCTATTTGTCTTCTCACTCCAGATGTTATCACCGGATCAAGCCTGAGTGTGGCCATCACAAAGTACTCCAGGAGCTTTAACACTAAAGTGAACAATGGGACTTCACAGATCATCAGTGGTCAGAGAAGATTTGGAAGGATTTCATGTTGGTACGTAAATCCAAGCCTTGAATTTCCGTGACAAACTAGACTCATGCACTGCTGACCCAATATACAGTAGTCTTATGGGACATTTTACTTCCTCTTTTTATTGACTACCAACAAACACACAACATAGATGATGAAAACCACAGAAACTCAATGCAAAACTAAAATGTTTTTCAGTAATTTATATATCTGACTAGTGACTAGTAAACTAGTGTTTCAATCACAAAAGACACTTATAATGCTGAAAACATGAGTTAAAACAGTTAAAATGTGCTCATTGAGTGTAATTCAGTAAATCCTGGCATAACTTTCAGAGAGACAATCTTACCTCAGTGTCTCCAGTTTACAGCAAGGATTTTCCAGTAGAGCAGAGAGACACTTCATTCCAGCGTCTCTGAGAAAATTTCTAGACATATCCAGTTCTCTCAGGTGTGAGGGGTTTGATCTCAGAGATGAAGTCAGAACAGCACAGCCTTTAGCTGAGAAACGACAACTACACAACCTGCAGAGAGACAGAGGTTGTCTTCACTGTCTCAAAATACACAGATTAGATAAAATTATGGGATTATGTTAAATATAAGACATCACAGTAAAAAAAAAATAGACAGAAATGGAATGGGACGACTGTTTGTAGTTGTAATTTTAAAAAAAAAATCATATTTATGTATAAGGTCTTAGGTGAAGGTCTTAGATGTAACTCTCAGAGAGAGATTATCTCACTTAATTGTCCTCAGTTTGCAATGAGGATTTTCCACTCCAGGAGCAAGATGCTTCAGTCCTGAGTCTTTGAATCTATTCGCAGACAGATCCAGTTCTCTGAGACAACAGGATTCAGAGCTAAGCACTGAGGCTAAACCAGCACAGCCTCTCTCTTTTACTTCACATTCAATAAAGCTGTAAAGAAATGCAAAAACAGTGAAATTAAACTAATGTACAGCTACTGTATACAAGTTTTAAAAATATTCCTAAAATACAAATATTAAATATAACAAATCTAAGTTGCTCATTGTGTAACATGCTGCTTAATGAATTATGTAATGTGTAGAAAAGACATACAGCATGAATAAAACAAATCAGTCCGATCCAAAAGTATTTGGACAGTGGCGCACTTCTGTGCCTCTGTACACAACCAAAGTGGATTTGAAATAAAGCAATCAAGATTTGATTGAAGTGCAGACTTTAATAAAATGCTGTATTAACTGTTTAGGAATTGGAGTCATTTGTTACAAAGATTATTTTTAACACTTGGAATAAACCCTTTGCAATCACTGATGCCTGTTAAGAGTTCCCATGAATGGCTTCAAAAAGTTCAAATCCAGAAATTGAATCAAATCCAAATCTTTTATCTCCTTAAAATATCCTTAAATATCGTAAAATAACCACAAAAAAAGGCCACAACTGGCCATTGAGCAGATTATCAGTCAATCATCCATTTACTTTTAAAAAACTTTACTTCTGTTGTGGTTCACTTAATTAGTTTCAAATTGTGATGGTGCATAGAGGAAAAAAATAGAAACATTTTGTCACTGTCCAAATACCTACGGATCTGACGGTATATCCAGCATCACTATCTTTATGCACTCTTGAAATAGTGACACTGGATATAGTCAGATCCAGCATCACTCTTGAAATAGTGATGCCATATCTGTCTGTATATCCAGCATCACTATTTCAAGAGTGCATCAAAATCCATCAGTATTTGAAAAAGGTATTTTATCTTCTCTGTTGCTAACATTACCAGTGTAACAGTTATATTCAGCATTACTCACTCAGCTTTTCTGGATGCTGCAACCACAGGCAGGAGCTTCAGGAAAATCTCCTCTGCAATACAGTGTTTGTTGGTATATTTTTTAAGGATGAACTCATCCTGTTCCTGTGCTGATGTCAGTAACACAAACACCAGAGCTGACCACTGAGAAGAAGAAAGATTGCTTTGTTGGAAATTTTCAGATTGGAGATAGCATTGGATTTCCTCAACTAGAGAATTATCATCCAGTTCATTTAGACAGTGGAACAGATTGATGGATTTCTCTGTTGGGGGATTCTCTCTGATCTTTTCCTTGATGTAATGAACTGTTTCCTGGCTACTGTGAAAATTACTTTCTGATTGTGTCATAATGGTTTGTAAGAGGCTCTGATTGGACTCCAGTGAGAGACCCAGAAGAAAGGGAAGAAAAAGATCCAGATGCCCGTTTTCACTCTGTAAAGCCTGATCTACAGCACATTTGTGTAGATCAGAGATGTTCTGAGCAAATTTAATTGGTGTTTCAAGAACATTTCTCTTTTCGTTCCTGAAGGTCAGGTGCACATACAGAGCTGCGAGATGTTCCTGAATGCTCAGATGAAGAAAGCAGTACACTTTACTCTGGTGAAGCTCACACTCCTCTCTGAAGATCTGTGTATACACTCCTGAATACACTGATGCTTCTGTCACATCAATGCCACACTCCATTAGGTCTTCCTCATAGAATATTAAGTTGCCTTTAATTAGCTGCTGAAAAGCCAGTTTACCCAGTTTCAGGACAATTTCTGAATCTGAATCTCTGCTCTTCGTGTACTTTTTCTTAATTATGTTTGTCTGAATGATGAGGAAGTGTGTGTACATTTGAG
>JAQMYK010114116.1:0-16994 GCA_030014345.1 Clarias buthupogon | reverse complement strand
TTTGTGAAGCTGCTTTGAGACAATGTCCATTGTTAAAAGCGCTATATAAATAAAATTGAATTGAATTGAATTGAATGTGCAGTCAAGCCAGTCAGCTGCAGGTACCCCATGTTTTTGGAGTTGTCTCTGCTAATTTCAAAATGTCCCTCAATGTGTTTGGCATATGTTGTTCTACTGGCATCATGTCAGTAGAACAACATATGCCAACATAAGCCCAATCCACGGCAGTGCTTTTCCAGCTTATTGTCTGATCCAGTGTCTGACATAGCTACATAACAAAGTTAAACTCCAATTTTAAAATATATTGGACATTCAGAATAAGAATTCACTAATGAAGCTGATTAGTAACAGGTATAAGGAGAGTGAGATCTACATGATGAGACTTGACCCACTCAGCTCAGCTGCACATACAGTACTACAAGAACACACAGCATTCTGGATTTGCATCATGAAATCATGAAGTTTCAGTTCATCCTGCTGATGACAAAGGGACTGCATTTTAACCTTTAAAGCGCTACATATCACTAGTGAATCTAGGTAAGGAGGAGCACCATCATAAATAATGCAAATAATAAAAATTAAATATATATGTTTTATTATATTAGAAATATGTATTTAGTATTGTGTTATATTTATTTAATATGGTGAGGTATTGAGGTAATGTGGCTTTAAATAAAATTTACTTTTTACTACACTTCGACTGTTACAAAGCAATGATAAAGGACACTGTTGGACTGTTAAAATAATGCTAAATAAAACTTCACCATAGCAACAATTACATGTTTTAAACTCGTTTTTGTGGAGTGTCGATGACACAAGTCAGTGTGAACGTTAATATAGAAATGATGTGATTTGAATTACAGCCCAAAAAATTTGTTTCTGTACTGAGACTGTAAACTGTAAGTCATTGCCCTTAAAAGGTACTGGTTTTTGTACAGGGATGTTGTTGATCTGTCTCATTGTGGTTCACGAGGGCAGTAATACACAGCTGTGTCTTCAGTCTGCATGTTTTGTCCTGTTAAATTTCTCTGTGCTGCTGGACGTGTCTCTGGAAATACGGAATATACTTTTTAGTTTCTCATTATAGCCAGTACTGCATATTCGATCACCTCCAGAGTTTTTCCTGCAGGTTGTCATATCCAGTCTGGACAGTAGATAGTGTTAGTAAATAAATATCAAGACATTTTACAACTCAGTGAATGACCAGGGGTCACTATTGTAGAACTGGGTCAGCTCACCACTGTGAACATGTGTTTAAGAAAAGAAAAAAGGAATTTAAAAAAATATATATATATAGTGGAACCTCGGATTACGAGCATAATTCGTTCCGGAAGCGGGCTCGTATTCCAAAACACTCGTAGACCAAATTTTATTTTCCCATAGGAAATAATGGGAAACTCAAATTATTCGTTCTACAGCCCAAAAAAATAAATACATTAAAATAATTAACACAAAATATAAAGTAAAGATAAAACAATTAACTTGCACTTTACCTTAAAAAAAAAGTAAAAATAAATCCCGACAGATACAGTAAGTGTTTCCATTTGTGCATGCAGGCGCTGTGTGTGTGTGTAATGTGCGTGCACACACATACACACATTAACGGAGAGATCGTTTTTAAAACCGGTTAAAAATTAACCGTTTAAAAATTAGCAAGGAACATCGCTAGTCACACTCAGAAGCACTGCTGTAAAGTAAAACAACAACAACAACAAATTAAACAGCACCTTACCTTTGAATCGCGGCGAGAGAGCTGGGTCGTGGGTTAAATTTGTGTTTTTCCTTGCTCTCCTTCTGAGAGAATCCTTAAAATAACTCACGTGGTTATCCTGCCTACTCGCTTGCTTCCTCGTTTGGGTTTACCATCCAAAGGCTAACCGCTAATTGCTAAGTCTTCTGGTCAACCCGGGTTAGTTCACGACAGAATGACTGAGCCACGAGCGGTAAACCCAGCGGATCACTCGCACCTCTGCGATGTGGTGAACCGGCACGGCAAGTTAATCGACAAGCTAACCCGATAGCTCGCTACTCTTCGCCGGAGCGTCCGTGACGTCGCGGCCTTGCGGCGTGAGGTGGCGGAGCTTTGGCAGGAGAACGCAGCCCCTCGCGAGGCTGTCGCTAACGCAGCTAGCCAACCTCCCATCGCTAAGGTTGCAGCTCCACCCCCCACCCCTCTCCTCCTCCAACTTCTGATGTTTTTGTTTCCTTACCGGACAAATGGGATGGCACGGATTGGCGATCGGGCGATGTAGTGTTTTTCTAACTGCATTAGATCTGGTGTTTGTGTTTAACGCCACCAAATACTCCACCGATCGATTGTGCATTGCTCTCCTCGTCTCGCTGCTATCAGGGCAGGCAGTGGAGTGGGACACGGCAGTCCTACGTTCGGATTCAGACACCGCCCATTCTTACAACGAGTTCACCCGCCAACTGAAACTTACTTTTGAACTGGCTTCCAGGATCAAAGACAAGCTAGCCGGGCGAGAGCTTCCCACCACACTGGAGGGATTGATTCAGCTCGCCCTCCGGATTGACCAGCGTCTTCTCTCTCGCCGCGTCTTCTTTCTCACCGGGTCACCTCCTTCTCTCCACCGTCACGACCAACTCCTCCCACGATGGGTGCTATTTTTGTAAAATTATAATTTCCACCTCTCGTACCGCCCGGGATCAAAAAACACCAAAGCAGATGCCGGAGCCGGTCCTGGACAGGGGGGTACTGTCACACACACACGCTCCGTGACCGGCACAGGAAGCATAAAAGGAAACAAGATGGCGCATCACATCGCTCAGTCATTGAGTTCGCCCATGTCGGTTCAGACTGTTTGCCAGCTATTTCGTGAGTACTCACTTTTCTTGGGTTCGCTTTCTGATTCGAGTGTGTGTTTAATAGGACGCGGGTTAAATTTGTGTTTTTCCCTTGCTCCCCTTCTGAGAGAGTCCTTAAAATAACTTGCGTCGTTATCCTGCCTACTCGCTTGCTTCCGCGTTTGGGTTTACCATCCACGTTACAAAGGGCTAACCGCTAATCGCTAAGTCTTCTGTTCAACCCGGGTTAGTTCACGACAGTATCTTTTCTTGATTAAAATTGTTTCCTAAAAAAATAATGTCTAAAGAGTTTTACTTGCTACTGCCTTCTGCAGATGCAAAAAAAAAAAAAAAACATTGTTTCTCTTCCTGCAGTTGTATGTTGTAGGAGTGTGTGGAGTTTTCATTACTGATAGAAAACATTCACTTTACCCAGGTCAGATAGGGTCAAAAACCCTAATGGATAAACTGCATACTCACCTCTGGACAACAAATAATTAAATGGAAATTAAATAAATGAATAAAATAATTTGCAAGACTGCTGATCTGGTGAATGTTTTTGTAAGGAAAGGGATGTAGGGAGATGAATACATTATTTGGAATTTATTAAATTAAATTCAATTAAATTTTATTTGTATCGCGCTTTTAACACTGGTCATTGTCGCAGAGCAGCTTTACGGAATCAAAAGAAAATTATGAAAATGTGTATGAAATGTGAGAAAATGTGTACAAATCAAAATTGTCAGATTGTCCCTGATGAGCAAGCCGAGGGCGACAGTGGCTAGGAAAAACTCCCTGGGTTTTCATTAGGAAAAACCCTTGAGAGAAACCAGACTAACAGGGAACCCATCCTCATTTAGGTGATAACGGATAGCAGGAATTGTTTTGCAGTCATACTGTGTTAGGAGGCTGGAAGTTCAATATAACAGATGATGTGTTTAAGGTAATAGCGAGTTCAGTTCATTACTGCATGTGATTAACAGATCATGTGTTCTTAACAAATACTAAAATAAATATTTGTTTTTAGAAATATAGCCAGAAATCTGATTGAGATTAGGGGTGTTTATTGGGACTGGGATGCATATTAGTTGGTTGAGGAACTGTTAAAGCCACAATTCACACACCATGATAAGGTTATTACTGGAACAGGTGATTTTCTTCCATTTTATTTGCATCCTACTATTTTTTCGTTGTTTAATTATAAGCCTTCAAGTTTAGAGAACAGGCTGTGTGTTAAACACAACACTTTGTTGGACACATGATGTATTATTACTGACTTCACTGATTAAACATAATTTTTCACTGTTCATTACATATGCTGTAAAATTAACAACTATATGAAGTAGCTCAAAAGTACATTATTTTTTATCCAATTCTATTATAAATACTAATAGTTATGCATTTTCAGTGACCCAGGTCATTAAATTTTAATTTCAATAAATGACAGTTAAAGTTTGACTGAGATGTTTATTAGTTGTATTGAGAGGATGTTTCTTTCACATGTCATTGAGTTTTTGTTAGGGGAATCCACTGTTCTGTGTCACTGTGTGTCTCTTGCGCAGTAATACACAGCTGTGTCTTCAGTTTGCAGATTCTGTCCTCGAATTGTTATTGTGTTAGTAGAAGTGTCTATTGACATGCTGAACTTATTTTTCAGTTTGTCATTGTAATTACTTCCACCACTATAGATATATCCAATCCACTCCAGAGCTTTTCCTGCAGGTTGTCGGATCCAATGTGTAGCATAGGTTGAAACTGAATATGAAACCTTGCAGGGGATGGAGAGACTCTGGCCTGGTTGGACTGTCATGGCAGCAGGCTGAGTCAGTTCCTCAGCGTGGACATCTGTGGAGGAAACACATGGTGATGTCTCTCACAATATAAAGTATCCAACACATATTATTATTGTGGTAAATTAATTATGTATGCTGCACATTTAATGTTATTGAAGTAAATAAATTAATTTGGTAAAATACTCACGGGAAGCAGCTGCCAGTAGGAGCAGTAGAGATGTAGAGAACATGGTGTGTGTTGTTTGCACTGGATCCTCTCACATTCATCTCATAAATAGAGTGATATCCAGCCCTGATGCTTGTATTTGCATGTCTGTTGACAGTGAAAGGATTCACAAGCACAATAAAACCTTCTAAAATATGTAAAATATTGCAAAATATGCAAATGCAGAAAAGTTACTATGTAGAGTATGACCAAAATTAACCCATGAATAAAAACTGTGGATATGATAAAGAAGCAGGACACACATGCTTACCCATGTATACATACAGTACAAACTACAAAACAACAACAAAAATTCTATAGTTAGATTCTGCAAAATTAGAAGGTAAATAATGCTGCTAATAAGATTATTAATAATGAGCTACAGGTGAAAATGATTATTAAGGGACATCACATCCTGGGGGTGATATGTAGTTTAATGTAGTTTACGTGTAGTTTTTTGCTTTTTGGCACTACGATGACATGATGTTACAAACATGATGTTACATGATTGCAAACGTGAAGAGAAAAAAAAATGTTATTTGAATAAATTCTTAAGAGACTCAAATACTTTTGAGTCTCTTAAAAAAAAATTCTAGTAAAACATTTGAGTGAATAGCTCATTGAGAATCAAGAGACAGTACAGGGCAGAGTAAAAAAATAAATAGCATTGATAGAAATAAAACACAATATTCCAAAAGCATCCTTTTCTGTGTTTCACTTCATTCAGATTTAGTGTGGGAGCATTATCTATCACAGAGCTCATTGGAAACTAGAATCATATGGCACAGCATCAGTGCATACAGTATCAAAACTCTATTCAAAAGTTTCTTTTCTTACTTTTGGTCTAATACACTGAGGATGAATAATCAGAGCTCATTTTGTGATTATATCATGCATATGTTTTTTTTAATTGACATTTAAAATAAATGATTACTCGTTTGTGTGTGTGTGTGTGGTAGTTATAGTGATATATAGCAGTGTCTTCAATCATACAATTCAATCATGGCCTAATGGTTAGCCGCTTTGTGTCTGTGTACATCGAGTTTGCATGTTCTCTCTGTGCTTGGTGAGTTTTTTTTCTGGGTACTCGGGTTTCCTCTAACAGTCCAAAGACATGCAAATTAGCCTAATTGAAGTTTTCAAATTGCTCACAGTGAGTGAATGACTGTCATATTTAATGTAAAATTTTACAGTTTGCCATTTTAGATTATTGAGTGTTTTTAATAATCGGTGTATGTGCAAGAGCTTATGATTACTGTACATAATTACCTAATTACATAATTGTTATATATGTTTATCATGCCTGCATAAGTAGGTACAAAATTATTCAGTATTTCCATATATAACTTAAAAATTTATAAATACTACAGCATTACAGGAGAATAAATGCATGGCTGTTTTCAGATGGAAACAAAAAACCTAATGTACACTCCTGGGATTTGCATAAAAGTAGAGAGGAGCGAGTGTGACAAAGTTACCAGAAGACTCATATTCTCCAGGTTAGGTTTTACTGGAGAATACCAGTTCTTCTGGTAACTTAGTAGAAAACATGGTGTGTGTTGTTTGTATTTGGAACTCCTCTGTTCACAGAAGTTTATCAGAGAACAGCACATCAGATAAACAGTACATCCTGTTCCATTTTATTTACTTATCTGTTGTTGATGATGATGATGATGATGATGAGAATACTTAATATTTAAATTGCCTAAGAACAAATCCATGAATAAAGAATGGCACAAAAACATCATTCAAAAGCATCAGATGAACAATGCCTTTTACAGCATGATGGAGCACCTTGCCCTAAGTCAAAGATCTAACGAAGTGCCTCAGAGAACAAAACACTGAAATGTTTGCTTCATGGTCAGGAACGATCCCAGACCTTATTTTCATTAAGAACTTTTGGTGAATCCTCAAGAGGCAGGTGGACAAACAAAAATCTACAAATTCCTCCAAGTATTGATTAGGCAAAAATGGGCTGCCATCAATCAGGATGTGGCCCAGAATTTGACTGACAGCTTGCCATGGTGAATTGCAGAGATCTTGAAAAAGAAAGGTCAACATGGCAAATATTGACTCTTTGCATAAACCCAGTGTAACTGTCAATAAAAGCCTTTGACAGTGCTGGTAATTATACTTCAGGATACAATCTTATAAAGAGATCTAAAAAGACTTTGTGAAAATTTATATTTGTGTCATTCTTAAAACGTTTTGTTTTAAGCTCTAGTAGCGCACCAGTCGGAGTGAGTGTGCGTGTGGTGTGTGCTTTAAATAGTCTACTGAACTAAGCATAAATCAGTACAAAAAAAAAACTTAGACTAATAATTATTTAATTCACTGTAAGCTTCATGTGACAGTCACTAAGTCTTCAGGAGAGAGGAGTTAGCTCTTTCTGCTTTCTTCAACAGCTAATATAAACACTACAGTATATAACATGCAACTTACAGTATGATAACAGGTGCAGTACAGTACCTGTCAGGAGATGGTGATACTGCAAGCACAGTGCACAGCAGAAAGCAAAACAAAGCAAAGTGAAGCGATAATAAGAAATAAAAAATAAACCTGGGATTTCAGAAGCAAACATCCTAAACACATGACAGACTGAATACTAGACAAAATACAAGACTAAACTATAGAGCTTAACTTTCTGCACCTGTTAATGTGAAGCAACAGACAGTAAAAGTCAGCTTCAAAATCCCCACATAAAACATAGATTCATGGTGCAGAGCGCCCTCCAGGGGTTATTCCTGACAGTACCACATCTACATTAAAACACATACAAACTTGCAGTCTTCATACCAACTAAATTTGAAATCCTACTGTACACACCAGGGTAAAAATGTATATTAAAATGAGTTAAATGGAAATATAAATTAGTTTACTGTATACATCACAGCACCTAAATAGTTTTAATGTATTTTAGTAACAGAGCACTATGCATCAAGCAGTGTCAGTGAATCTACTGACACTGTATTCTGTTTCAATGCTATTATGAGGTTTCTGTATCGGGGGGTTTTTGTACAAGGATGTTGTTGATCTGTCTGACTGTGGTACTCTCTAGCGCAGTAACACACAGCTGTGTCTTCAGTCTGCATGTTCTGTCCTGTTAATGTTACTGTGCTGCTGGACGTGTCTCTTGAAATCTGAAACCTGCTCTTTAATTTCTCACTGTAGTAAGTGTCACCACTACTACATATACGTCCGATCAACTCCAGAGTTTTTCCTGCAGGTTGTCGTATCCAGTTTGTACAGTAGCTGCTATCAGTCAATGAATATCCAGACACTTTACAGGTCAGAGTCAGTGACTGACCAGGGGTTACTACTGTTGATCTGGTCTGGATCAGCTCAACACAGTGAACACCTGTTAAAGAAACAATGTTGTAAAAGCAAAACACTATAAGTAACTAAATCTCTATTATATATTAAACGTAAATGACTTACAGTGTACGGCTGCCAGAAGCAGCAGCAGTAGTAGGGATGTAGAGATCATGGTGTGTGTTGAAGCAGAATAAGTAACAGCTCTTGGTTGTCATTACTTAAATGTACAACAGGGAATGACATTTGCATACAGACACTCCTTATCTGAGGGGAATATTGATATACAGTATTTTGATTTCCAAACTAAATGTAAGTGTTAATTTAAATTAGATTAAATGAACATACTAAAACATATCAATAGTATGTAATAAAGACAAGGTTTGTTTTTATTTAAGAAACAATTATAATAAAACTAATCATTAAAGGGGGTATTATAGGGCATAAAATGCAGGTACTTCTCTCAAATCAAATAATTATGTACCCATGAATGTGCATGGACATTTTAAGGGACATGTTGCTCCAATAAAGATGTAATTTCCTGCTTTTAGTTGTCATCCATCAGCATGTATCTGAATTGTGCAACGTATTCTTACTTAACTAACCACAAATTAGTTTTACATTTGTAAATTGTTTTACATTGAAGGATTAATAAAATTAAACGATGGACACTGTTACTTAAAGTTAATACAGTACATTATTGCAGATTGCAAACAGCTTCTCTGTAAATGGCTCCTGGATTTCCTGACTGGGAGACCACAGTCAGTCTGGATCAGGAACAACATCTCCAGCATCACCTCACTGAGCTCTGCCCAGTGGCTGGTGAGGGAACAACTAATTTTAGCATCTATTACCTGTGATTATAGGAACTAACCTGTTTTGAGGATGTTCGAAAACAGAATTTTATTTAACTATTCAGGTATAAAATGTATAAAGTTCGCTAACAAACCTCTGAGGGCTTTACAGAACAGCTGTATTTATACTGAGATTACACACTATTTACTAATTTGGTGACTTTTGGAGGTGATTGGTTCCACTGGATTTTAGTTCCATTATCAGAGTAAAGAGGGCTGAGTACAAATGCACGCCACATTTTCAGAATTTATTTGCAAAAAAAATATATATTTTTTTAACTATTTATAATTTTTCTTCCACTTCACAATTATGTTCCACTTCATTGGTCTGTCACATAAAAACCCTATAAAATACATTTACGTTTGTGGTTGTAATGTGACAAAATTTGGAAAAGTTCAAGGGGTATGATTACTTTTGCAAGGCACTGTATAAGAGCATTAAACCACAGTGCTGCTAACAAGGTTGGAGCATCATCACCCAATACTGTACAGTAGGTCTGACAAGCTTCATATCTGACACCTTGCTCCTAATTATACTGTAGCTGATGCACAATTCTTTTTTTTTTTTAGTTTTCATTTAACTGTATTTTTGCTAAATCTTACTAACACCAATCACATTCTATGCTTTTAAATTAATGCAATTTGTGATGATATGAGACTGGCCAATTTTGTGCTGTTATTAGAATAGTTATGTACTGTATACTGTAGCTGGTTTAGTTTACACAGACCACCCTCTCAATAACTCAGTCCTGTATTTAGAATCCACTGCTGTTTCACATGTATGATAAAAATACTTGAACACAGAAGCAGAGGAGCTCAGTGACAGTAAGATGGAATAAAAAAGAATAAACTCGGGTTGTGTTATATGGAGGTAATCACAGAAAATTTCTTTTAAAAATAATAATGCAAAAATATGTAAAATAAATAAAGAAAATCAACTTAGAATCTGCATTGTGTGAATTCAATGGTACTGAATGAGTCTCATGAGAATGCACTTTGTAGAGTAATTTCTTAGCAGTTTATTTGTTTCTGCTGTCTTCAGTTGTTTCAATTATTGGACCTCAAAATATGAGAATGGACTGTGTGTTAAAGACAGTGGCCTGGAGACTGCAGGTGGACTGAGTATCGCCATTTAATTGCCATATAGAAGAATGAAAGGACTACACATGCTACTGCAGCACTTTCACTGGTGACAAAAGTCAGCCTTCACAATCTAGTTGACAAAGAATGTCTCTGCATTTGCTGATAAAGTCCCCGTTCCCAGAAAAAAGTTGCACAGACATCAGACTCCACGGGGACTCACGTCTTAGGCCTTGCTGAAAGAGGGCTGGGCGGGGCCGGATGACCGTGACTGCAAGAACCGTGTTGAAGAATAACTGTCTACCAGCTCAACACTGTGTCTGGATCCGCATGTGCACACCCTCACTATATTCCTTCCCAATTTTCTTTTCTCCCTTCTTGAAATCCTTTCCTTATCCCCATTTTTTCTAATAAAATGACCATTTTTCCATAAGACCTCATATCATGTCTGTGTTTCTGTGGTGCACCATGGGTTAAAGATCTTACAGTTGCTTTCAGAGGAGGTGTGAACATGTGTCTTTGCAAGGCAATGAGTTTTTGTAAG
The DNA here is from genome assembly GCA_030014345.1 of Clarias buthupogon. Lineage (NCBI taxonomy): Eukaryota > Metazoa > Chordata > Actinopteri > Siluriformes > Clariidae > Clarias > Clarias buthupogon. Next base: position 6,401 of record JAQMYK010114116.1, on the reverse strand, counting down.
GGGGATCCATTATCCTATGTCATTGTGTGTATCTTGCACAGTAATACACAGCTGTGTCTTCAGTTTGTAGATTCTGTCCTTGAATTGTTATTGTGTTAGTAGAAGTGTCTCTGGAGATGCTGAACTTATTTTTTAGTTTGTCACTGTAACCTGTACCCCCACTAGGATAGATAAATCCAATCCACTCCAGAGTTTTTCCCGCAGATTGTCGAATCCAAGCTGTATCATAGGTAGTAACTGAATAAGAAACCTTGCAGGGGATGGAGAGACTCTGGCCTGGCTGGACTGTCATTGCAGCAGGCTGAGTCAGTTCTTCACTGTGAACATCTGCACAGGAAAGAATAATGTGATGTCTCACACTATACAGTAAGCTGCATATTATGAACATATTATATTATAATATATAAAACACTCACAGGAAGCAGCTGCCAGCAGGAGCAGTAGAGATGTAGAAAACATGGTGTGTGTTGTTTGTCTCCTCTGTTCTCCAAAATTTAACAGAGATCATCTTTCCAGTTATTTCAAGCACTGATGCCTGTATTTGAATTTCTGGTGTGGATGGGAGGAGATACTATTCAAAATAGATGAGAAGTTAATTTTACAAAGGATATGTGTCCTTTTTTTCTTTAACAAATGTCTCTTTTACATTAGAAACCCCTTTAACAACACAATAATACATCTGGACATGTTTTTTTTTTTTTTTTTTTTAATTATCATAATACTCACGGTTTCATTCACAGTGGATTGTGTTTTACAACTTTCAGTGACCACCACAAACAAAGAATTATTGGAACTTTTCTGAAGCTGACTAACCAACAACAAAATTGTACTAAAAACAGCGGAGAAATTTCTTAATTACAACAGTGAAGAAAAAAAATTATTGTGCAAATTAAAAAAAGGGACATTACAGTGTATAAATACAAAATAAATAGAAAAAAAAAAACAAAATCAAAATAATTGCACTTTCAAACGAACAAATTGCACTAGTTCCAACAAATTGAACAAGGGAGATTATCACAGAAGACTTAGGGCACGAGGTGGGGTACACCCTAGACAGGGTGCCAATCCATCGCAGGACACACACACACACTCATTCACAAACTGCATGTCTTTGGATTGTGTGAGGAATTGCACACAGACCTGATGTTGGAACCAAACCCTCGACCCTGGAAGTGCAAGGTGACAGTGCTAACCACTAAGCCACCGTGCCACCTTTACGTAGTTGGTTGCTATACTGTAAAATTTGTACATTGCTTCACTGTATACATCACAGCTCCTGCTAGATAGCAGTACTTTCCTTGTTGCATGTTAGTTATTATATACACTAGGCATAAAACAGTGACTGTAAACATTCATTTAGGAGAATTCAGCTTCGTAAATCACAGTGTTGCTGGAGACCATGTTGTACATTTAGTAGAGTTACTTGTCACTGTGTATCCAGTGATCTTACAACAGTGCTGTAGTTGGAGCTTATGACTCTGATGTAAATCCCAGGAGAACAGCTTGTTGTCTGATCACAACAATTTTAAAATATATTTAATATTCAGGATAAGAACTCACTGATGAGGCTAATTAGTAGCAGGAAAAGGGAGGGGGGATCTTCATGGTGAGAGTTATGAGACTCAACTGCTCCATTCTGCTTAGCTGTAAATTAATACAGTGGAACCTCGGATTCATTGTTCACTTATCCACTAGAGGGCAGTAATGATAATAATTTGCATATTCAAAAAGAGCGGAAAACAAGCGCGGGAAGCAGAGAGCATGTGTGTCACTAGTTTTTGTTATAACTATTTCATGCCTTTCTGTTGTTGTCAATAATTATAAGTTACAGTTATTTGTTTTATTTTTACTTTATATTTTGTATTCATTATTTTTATATTAATATTTTTGGGTTGTGGAATGAATCATCTGATTTTCCATTATTTCTTAAGGGGGAAATTTGCTTTGACATCCGAGTGATTTGATATACAAGCATGCTCCCAGAACGAATTATGCTCGCAATCCAAGGTTCCACTGTACTGCATGGACACACAGCTCCATTGATTTGCGTCATGACATCATGAGGCTTAAAATCGTCATGCTCAGAAATATAATGAAGCTTTCTGTAAGGAGATGTTTATGAAACATTTCTGGAAGGAGTGATTAGTGTCAGCATTTTGTAGACATTATCAGGACAGATGAGTTTGCTGTTCCTAAGTTCTCAAATTGCAGAAAAACACCAAATATCAAATGGTTAATTAAATAAAAATTTAATACAAATATTCTCATCACTTTACTGTATGTAGTACAGCACCAGGTAGATAGGTATTTTTATATGTACTGTAAAAGATTCATAAAAGATTCATGAAATACCATAAGTGAACTGAGATTGTACAATGTTTCACTGTACCCTGTTTTTAAAAAGTGATGTTCGGTTTCACTAAATAAAAAGAATCATTATTATTACAAGTACTAGCTAGAATCCACTGCAGCAAAATTTTATATAGCTCATGCAGGTGTAAGCTTATGTACAAAAACATAGATGAAATTAGGAAAAATAAAGCACGATGACATGGAATCATCCTTCTTTGAGCTCTGCTTCACCCAGATTTAAAGTGTTATTCATCTCAAAGCTCATCGGAAACTAGATCAGCCAAGAACATGCTGGTTATACCTGACTCTATTTGAATAGGGGGTGTTCATAAGCACTATAGATATATTAAATCCACAACCACATGCTGCTCAGTGTATAGATGAATGGGTGATTACAAGTTCCTCTGACAGGGAGCCTGACTATCAGGAACATTTAGAATTTTAACAATTTAAGACATTCAGACCCCTTAATTATTGAATGAACCATGTTTAATGAATGTTAATGAACTTTTTAAATATAAATGTAGCCAAGTTAACCTCGGCAAAATATATATTTTATACACTGCATAATTAATAAAAACAAACATTTTAAATATAAGTAAGCGTAAGCAAATTGTTAGAATGGGTAATGTTTACAAGATTATTGTCTAAAATAAAATACTTTATCAGCATGCATATTTAAATTCATGAGAATTATTTTATTTTTATGAAAAAAGCACAGCCCAGGTTCCTACGTACTGTAAATGTAATCTGATCAGTATAAATAAAGGCACAATGCTGGATGCAATCACAACAGTTTGACAAATGAGAAAGAGTCTAAATGTACATATTGCAACAGAATAAGATGGGGAGTTTGCACAGACTGTCCTCTAGTAGCACAGAACAATTTGCATTTAGTTTTATTATTATTATTATTATTATTATTATTATTATTATTTTCATAACTATTGCTCTCAAAAAAACAATTCTCATCTGGAGCTAAAGCATAATGTAACAAAGCAGGAGCATCACTGTATAATTCTGTATTGGAGCAATAGATCTAATACACTAATGATGAAAATGTGAGCTCAGTTCATGACAACAACACAGATGTTTTTGTACTGACATCTAAGTAGAAGTATCAGTGTGTGTCTGACATGCATGCACATTAATACACAGTTGTGTCTTCTGTCTGCATATTCTGTCCACTCAGAATCACCGTGCTGCTGGAACCGTCTTTAGAAATACTGAACTTGCTTTTTAAAGAATCTTTTTGAATAATTGTTCCACCTCCCCAAATGTGGTTTATCCATTCCAGGCTCATATTTCTCTATATGTAGCTGCAATGGGGAAATTTGTAATGGGGAAAGCTCTCAGACAAAAAAAAAAAAAGACAAAACTCTGGACAAATGTAAAGACTTTACATAAGATTGTTCAAGCAATGACTGTCTCCTGTAAACAAAACAAAACAAAAAACACCTGGAATTAGTCATCAAAAAATATTATGACTCACCAGGTGACAGTACATTTATTTGTGTAAATTTTTAAATACATATACTGTATAAAGGGAAAACAGGTTTTAAACATGTGAAGCAGGTGGTATATTAGCTCGACATGGAATTACAAACAACGATTATAAATATATATCTTTATTAAGCAATTTAATGCTTACATTTATCTTAATTTACCCTAAATTTGTCAAAATGAACTCAATATGAGCTCCATCCTTTCAGTGAATGTACATTTAGATGATCTCTTTATCATGTCAGAAACCGTTAATAGAGTATAAAAAAAAGTATAAGCATTATAAGACAATATAAACATTATACATTTATCCAGACACGACTGATAAAGTTATGGAGGTCCATTTTCACCAGTAAAGGACAAAATACAAAGAGGGAAGATTGTCATGATGAAAACAAATAATAACAATGACAAATTGAAATTATAAGATTAAAATGTCAAAATTGTGACATGGCCTCATGAAGGCAAAACATAAATAAAAACGTTTGATAGTGTTTATTTGATCCTCTGTAAGAGGTTAACATTTGATTGTTGTGTGTGTTGTTTTGTGAAAGTGTTGTGTTCCATTTTGCAAAAGATTTGTATAATTTGGACAAAATACTTCTCTCTTCATTTTGTGTTTAGAGTTTTGAAAAACAGCCATATTTTTTTCTGGAAATGTGATAAAACATTTGAGAAAACTGTATTAATAGAAAATAAAGATATAACATTACTGAGTAACCATACTGAGACTGTACACTGTTTCACTGCACTCAGGTTTCTGTACTGGGGGTTTTTGTACAGGAATGTTGTTGATCTGTCTCACTGTGGGTGACGAGCGCAGTAATACACAGCTGTGTCTTCAGTCTGCATGTTCTGTCCTGTTAATGTAACTGTGCTGCTGGACGTGTCTCTGGAAATCTGAACCCTGCTTTTCAGTTTCTCACTGTAGTAAGTGTTACCATCACCACATATACATCCAATCCACTCCAGAGCTTTTCCTGCAGGTTGTCGTATCCAGTTTGTACAGTAGCTGCTATCAGTTACTGAATATCCAGACACTTTACAGGTCAGAGTCAGTGACTGACCAGGGGTTACTACTGAGGATGCAGACTGGGTCAGCTCAACACAGTGAACACCTGTTAAAGAATAAAAACCTAATGTAAAGTTGGAAAGACTTTATTTTATATATAATCAAACATAAAATACTTACAGTGTACAGCTGCAAGCAGCAGCAGCAGTAGGGATGTAGAGATCATGATGTGTGTTGAAATAAAATAAGTTAAAGCTTTTGCTCTCCACTGCTTAAATATGTAACAGCAAAGGACATTTGCATAGAGACACTCCTTATTTAAGGGAAAATTTTATGGTTTCTGTATTTTTGCTTGAGTTTATTCTTCAATAAATAAGTTCAATGTAAGTTGAAAACATTTGTTAATGGTTGAGCTTATAGACAAACAGGTGTTGTAATATTATAATTGGGACATTAGAAAGTGGGTGTTGGTGTGTGATGGGGCTTTGATTACACCCATGGGGTTTATCTTAGACTTTCATGTCTTTTGTATCTTTTTTTATTCTGCTTATGCAACTACAAATTGCAGTTGATTTGGCAATTCATCAGATAAAAAGAAGCACTATATAATCTCTCTCTCTCTCTCTCTCAAAGTTACTGAGAAAACACTGACCATCCTGAAGGCATCATGTTAGATAAAAAGTTAAGCTGCATTCAGTAATTATTTTAGAATAGCCTTTATGGTGAAAGTGTTTAATAGTCATTGACTATTATTTAATAATTTATAGAAAGCTGTTTGCAGGCATTAATTATGTAATATGAATTATATTATTTATCATTCTTTGGTCCTCTGTCTTTTCAGATATTCAGTTTCACACTTAAACACATAATATAAATTGTGTATATTTAACATCTGCTGAAAAAAAAATCATACAAAATATTATATGAATGAAACATTCCAATCCAGCAGAGATTTAAGATCATCCTACAGATGACAGAGAAATAAAGTTATTTAATGTATATGTATATGTGTATCTAGATACAATGTCCTGTGGTCACCCAAATTATTGAGACAAAAGTGATATTCAATGGTTTTAACACATTCTATTTTTTTCAAATGACTAAAATCAAGATTAATATGTCATTTTGTCCCATAAAACTGCTCGAACAAAAAGTCCGTTATTCTTCAAAACCTGCGGGATCCGGCTGGGATGAACTCAGTTGTCACTTGTTTAAACCCTGCGTGCTTGGTTGCTTCCTGAAGATTATTCATTTAAAAGAGAAATCCACAAACGTTCAGACTTCATTAAGCGTTTTACTGCAGAGAATGATATCCTAGCTTCAGAATGTAAAAGTCCTGCCATTTACATCCATTACCTTACCAGATGATAAATTAGTACAATTATTCAGTCATATAGGCTCCAACTAATTAATTACATCACCTGTTTTGTTCACAGGGACAAATATATCATGTGACGTCAGTGATTCTTGAGATCAGGGACAAAACATGTCCACCAGATAAAACACAGTTTGTGGGTAAAAAAAATAACTTAAT
>JAQMYK010113895.1:0-17712 GCA_030014345.1 Clarias buthupogon | reverse complement strand
CCGTCGGAAAACTAGCTCCCACCGAGTTGCAGAGCCACAACTCGGTTGGGAAGATGACAGGCTCCACACAGGAAATGCGTTCTGATTTTATGTCACGATTTATGTCTACTTGTCCTCAGCTCGTTGTATCCATGGGTGGGGTTTTGGTACCTTGGAATTAGATGTGGAGCTCTGTGGGCGGGTTGTGTCCGGTTGTGGTGTTTTGGTGGTCAGAGACCCTCCTGGTGGTGTGCGTGCAGAAGTTCCTGGGGTGCTGGGCATGAACATCCTGAGCTGCTGCTACCAGGGGCTCTTTGGCCAACATGGCACTGATCTTTTTGACTTACCAGTGGTGTTAAAGGCCCCTAGTTCTGTTTTTCAGGCTCTACAACATTGTCATCAGGTTGATACCCAGCCAGTTTCAGCCAGCAAGGGCAAGTTAAGGTACGTGGGCATCGGGCGTGGCGCATCCCAGGTGGCACCCTGAAATGGGTTGCCGCGACTTGTTCTGCTCAGTATTCGAGCGGGACTGTACTGTTTGAACCACCTACTTTTGGTCTACCGGTTGGGCTGTTGGTTTCTCCTGCTCTTTTAAGGGTGGATGGTGGTACGGTTTATGTGCCTATAGTGAATGTTGGAACTGTAGACGTAGTGCTGTATGTTCGTACTGTTATTGGTATTGTGAAGAAGGTTGATGTAATTAGTTTGCCTTTGGGGGTCACAGAAGTTAAAACTGTTGCTGCGACAGTAAATGCACAGTGTGTGCAAGTTTCCCCTACGGTACCAGAGCAGATAGCCATGCTGGATTTATCTGTGTGGTCAGAAGAAGACCAGGGTAGGGTGAGGGCATTGCTGGAGAAGTTGCTGGGTATCAATGTCTGTGTTTTCTACAAATGATGGGGAATTAGGCTGCACTAATCTGATATCTCATGATGTACCTTGTTAGGCAGCGGTTTAGACGTATTCCCCCATCTGAGTATGAGGTGGTAAAAGCACATATTAATCAACTGCTAGACACTCAGGTAATCCGAGAAAGCTGTAGTCCTTACGCCTCGCCTATAGTGCTCGTTAAAAAGGACGGTAGTCTGCGCATGTGTGTGGACTACCGTCGCTTAAATGTGAAGACTAAAAAGGATGCGTTTCCTCTGCCACGCATCAAGGAGACTTTGGACTCACTGGCTGGGCCCAGTGGTTTTCCACCCTGGACCTGGCCAGTGGGTATAATCAGGTACCTGTAACAGAGGGGGATAAGTCAAAAACTGCTTTTTGCACCCCTTTTGGCCTCTTTGAGTGGAATAGTATGCCTTTTGGGTTGTGCAATGCTCCCAGTACCTTTCAGCGACTGATGGAATGGTTGTTTGGTGATCAGCACTATCAGTCCCTTCTGCTGTATCTTGTTGATATTATTGTGTTCTCCTCTTCAGTGGACCAACATCTTGCTCGGATGAAGGTTGTTTTGAGTCGGTTACAGACTGAAGGTTTGAAAGCCAAATTGTCTAAGTGTGCCTTCTTCAAAAAGGAAGTGCGTTATTTAGGGCATGTCATCTCTGCAGCAGGGGTGTCGACTGACCCAGGAAAAGTGGAGGCAGTTGCACAGTGGCCTCGTCCCACCAGCGTCGCAGAGTTGCGTTCATTTTGGGGATTTGCTAGCTACTACCGGCGCTTTGTGGAGGGGTTTGCCAAGTTTGCTGCCCCCCTCCATAGGTTGGTAGCTCAGCTAGCAAACTCAAAACGTCCAAGGCAAAATGTTCGAGTTTTTGCTGAAGCTTGGTCTACAGAATGTCAGTGTAGTTTTGAGGGGTTAAAAGTTAAATTACAGCCCCGGTGCTTGCCTATGCAGACGTTTAACTACCATTTATTCTAGAGATCGATGCTAGTCATGGAGGGCTAGCAGCAGTCCTGCCCCAGGAACAACAAGGTAAGGTACGGCCAATTGCTTATGGTAGTCGTAGTCTTAGGCCCACTGAGCGGAATCCATCCAACTACAGTTCCATGAAACTGGAATTGTTGGGGCTTAAGTGGGCCATGACCGAGAAATTTAGGGAGTATCTGTTGGGCCATAAGCGTGTTGTCTTTACTGACAACAATCCCCTCACCTACCTGACATCTGCAAAGTTGGGTGCCATGGAGCAGCGTTGGGCTGCTCAATTTGCGTCATTTGATTTTGAGATCAAATATAGGTCCGGAAGAAGCAATCGTAATGCATAATGCGTAAACTTTCCTGGTACGGGGGAAGTGCGTGAGTTGTGTCCAGGTATGGCCGTTCCAGTGACGTTGCAGCAAGCTGCTCAAGGTGGATTGGTGACCTCGGTTAACCAGGTTACCTCCTTCCCGTGTATTCCACTTGGTGACCTAGGTGTTCAGCAGGGTGTAGATCCAGGGATAGGCAAATTGCTAGTGTTTTGGAAGCGTAAAAGTCTTCCGACTTCAGAAGAGCGTAAGAAGCTTTCCAGACATACCATTATACTGCTTAGACAATGGGACCGCTTGCGAGAAGTAAATGGGGTACTTTATCATCGTGTGTTTCGCTCAGATGGTGGGGAGGAATTTCTTCAGGTGTTACTGCCGGCCGCTATGAGACATGATGTGTTAACCCAACTTCATCAACAGCATGGGCATCAGGGGGTAGAGCGCACTTCTCAACTGGTGCGCCAACGCTGTAATTGGCCAGGCATGTCTGTGGACATTGCACGTTGGTGCCAAGAGTGTGAGTGTTGTCAGTGCGCTAAAAGTGTTCCCTCCGCCCCTGGTAGTTTTATGGGGCATCTGTTGGCTGCTTGGCCTAATGAGATTTTGGCTTTAGACTTCACCGTCCTAGAACCATCAAGATCTGGTATCGAGAATGTGTTAGTTATGACAGACATTTTTACGAAATACACTTTAGCGCTACCCACTAGAGACCAATGGGCTGAGACTGTTGCTCAGGTTTTGGTGGTGGAGTGGTTTTGTAAATTTGGAGTGCCGACGAAGGCCGGAATTTCGAGTCCGGTCTCATTCAGCAGCTTTGTTCTCTGTATGGGGTTGCGAAATCACGCACTACTCCATACCACCCAGCGGGAAATGGCCAGTGCAAACGGTTTAACAGAACCTTGCATGATCTGTTGAGCACTTTGCCACTGTCCAAAAAGAGCGATTGGCCGCTTTGTCTTCCTCAGGTACTCTTTGCGTATAATACAACCCCTCATCAGGCAACTGGGGAGTTCCTGTATTTTTTAATGTTCGGACAGGAGCCTAGAGGCTAGCTTTGCTGCCCCGCGTCGGATGTATGGTTTATATATTTTTCTTTTCTTTCCTTTTTTCTTTTGGGTCTCTTGGCCCGCTTAAGTGTATTTGGTTTATTCTTGTTTTCTTGGTTATTTTGGTGTCATGATTGTTTCTATTTTTCTTTTAATTTGAATGAATGTATTCCCTGACGGCTGACCTGCAATAGAGACTACTCAGTACAATTAATGTCCTATGACCCTTTCTTATGTACTTTTGTCTGCTCCTGACACTTATTGTAGTCAGGAGATGTCTCATTAAGTGGTGGCTGTAATATTGTTGCGCGATCATTGTGCACAGTGGTGCGTGTGGAAGTGTGTTCCGGTAACAAGACCACTCTACTTGGTCTGGCCCTTGTGAACCTCAGCTCTCGGTATTCTGTTTATTTTGATTTTATCCAACAATATATACATTTCAGTCAGGTCTTTTCATTTATTTCTTTATTTTTCTGTATTTTGTGTTTGACCTGGGGTTTCTTTTGGTTTCTTTTGTTTTTAGTGTGTTTTAAATAATTGTATTAATAAAATTCCATTTTTTATATCTCATCCACGTCTCCTGCCTGCTGTGAAGTAGTCGAACTTGTGTGCTTGATCTCTAAATTGAGTGGTTTAAATCTTTTTGTCCCTGGGGTGAGTCCCAGGGTGGCGTAATCGGATCTTTAGTGCTAACCTTAACACTTAGTTGCCCTCGGAGAAGCGAGCGCGCCCTCGTGCTGCCCCGCCACATATGCATGTGCCAACAGAGAAGAAAAACTCCAAAGATGTGATAACCTGGTTTCTTACAAGAAAATGATAGATGGAAGCTGCCAAATTTAAAACAGTAATACTTTTCAGATGTTTGTTGCATGAAAATAAAAGGTTGCTTCACATCTCTTTTCAGTTAACATACTTTAATTAGTAGTTTTTTCCATATGCAATCAAACAAGATTCTTTTTAATTTAACCATCCAGCTCCAACCGGAACACACTCAGAGTTTTTGCAGTTCAAGTACTGTATCTTTAATTTTTTCTAAGTGTTTTTTTTATTAAGCTGTTGCTGAAGAAAAGATTACACCCCAGAGCATCAAAAAAAAAAAAGAAAAAAAGTCAGCTCTGGCAAGTCGCACTTTGTGCATTTCATATTTTAGCATTATGTAATCAAACATGACATCAAAAAGTTCATGAAACATTCGAGCGTGATCATAGGGGGAAAAGTGTGAAGAGAAGTGTGAAAACAAAGTTAGCACAAAAGGCACATCATAAAGCAGAGGTTGTTAAGACTTATTCACTCTCTGACATTTTTCCATACAGGGTCAAAAACATGCATACCGTAAAAACCCACTTAGATTATTAATTTGTTGCTACTAAAAGTTTTGAAATGTCTTTTAATTTGCTGAGCCAAAGCTCAAATTTTTTTGGTAATAATAATGATTGACTGCAGCTGGTTGCTGCTCTGTGCAAAAAAATAATAATTCTTTTTTGACAGGACTCATTGGATTGACCAAAGAGAATGGCAGATTTAATCAAGCTGCAGGAACACCAGTTTTGTTGTCTACAGTCAAGAAAGTTTAATATCACCTTGGACTGAAAGGTTGCTATCCAGGAAATAAGCCCCTAAATCAACACATTCAAGCTCGAGTAAAGTTTGTAGCTGACCACATGGACAAAAAAAAAGCCTTCTGATGGCATGTTTTGACCAGAGTACGACTGAAAATGAGGCATTCAACCCCAGGAACACTGTAGCGGCTGTTAATCATGGTATTGATCATGTCCTACTTTGGGGTTATTTTGTTGACCGTGGAACTGCTGTACTGCACAATGTGGATGGAATAATGAAGAAGGAGGAGTAAGTTAAGGTTCTCCATTATAACCTCATAAACCTTATAAACCTTATAAACTCAAACTTTTTGTAGTCCATGCCAGGAAACCAACAAATTTAATTAAACTAATTTTGCCAAAAATGAGTGGCCAAATATCTGACCATTAGCTACTATGCTTTCTACCAAATATTGTTGATGGCTACCAAAAGCATCTCCTAAAGGTGAAACATAATAAGGAACATTCAACCAAATATCAGATGTGTATGATTTTGATCCTGTCAAGTGTGAAAAATAAGGTTAAAAATGAAGTGAAATTTGTCGCAAGCTCATATTGTCACACATTCATGTTGATGGTGACTCTATATAGAATCTAATTCCTCTAAAATGTGTTATTGTGAAACCACAGTGAGAGCATATACTGTAAACCCAGGCCAGTATACGTCATTTACAAGAAGCACAATGGTTGATTGATACTGTTTATAACATGATGTTTGTACTGATGTCAGTAAAACTAATTTGCACTTTGAACATTTATGTTTCCCATAATGTGCATTCATTTCTTTAAACTGTGTTTTATTGTGTGTGAGCAGAAATACATGAAAAAAAGGTAATTCTCAAAAGAAAGGTGGGTTATTTTATCACTCAGGTGGGTCAACAGGTTTCAAAGGCTTTTACATCCTGAATGGTGATACACAAATCAACCATATGGCATATAAAATACAGCTACAAGCCCATTGATTATAAACATGCCCTAATGGATTTAAAACTGATTGACTTGTGTTGATAGTATCAGAATTACTCACTTAAACTGATCAAGCCTTCCTGTCTGTGCTGCTGTAAACCTGTAAAGTGTTTTGGGTTCTCATTCACCGGAGTATAATTCTGGGGCTTTCTGCCCTTCCACTGATTTCCTGCAGATTAGTATGTATGAACAATGTCAGTGATGTCACTAATTTGTACCTGTTGCACAGAAAATGGTGCTGATGAAGGGCAGTTATGCTAGATAATTTATTCTAGGTGTATTACATTTACATTTAGGCATTTAGCAGACCATCTTATTCAGAGCGACTTACAAAAGTGCTTAAGTTAACCCAAGTATGTCTTAAATTGTCATTGAAAGATTGCCAGTGACTCAGCTGTACGGCCATCTAGGGTTCATTCCACCACATTGGTGCCAGAACAGAAAAGAGTCTAGATGCAGGTCTTCCTTGGTCTCTGAGAGATGGTGGGACCAGCCAGGCATAGCTGAAGGATTGGAGGGAATGTGATGCAGTGTGCGCTGTAATAAGAGCTGAGAGGTAACTAGGTGTTGAATTTGGGTTTTGAATTTGATGCGGGCAGCCACAGGAAGCCACCGCAGGAAGCGGAAAAGTGGGGACATGTGGAAGAACTTAGGAAGGTTGAAGACAAGACATGCAGCTGCATTCTGGATCAGCTGCAGAGGTGGACAGAGGCAGACCTACAAGGAGTGAGTTGTAGTAGTCCAGTCTTGAAATAACAAGGGACTATACAAGCACATGAGTAGCCTGGGATAAAAAAAAAAAAAGTAGGTGAATTTTTCTGATGCTGTAAAAAAGCAAGCAAGATTAGCAATGTCTGGGGGAAAATGACAGTTGATTGTCCAAAGTTACCCTAAGTTTGCAGGCAGTGACTGAAAGAGTGATACCAGGGATGAACAGCAGCTCAGTTTTACTGAGAGTGAGCTTTAGCTGATGAGCTGTCATCCAGGATGAGATGTCTGCCAGACATGCCGAGATCCGGATGGAAACCTGTCTGAGGGAGTAAAGGAAAGAATGAGTTGTGTGTCATCTGCATAAAAATGGTATGAAAAGTCATATTATAATATGAACTTACCAAGAGACCAGGTATACTGTAGATGGAGAACTGGGAGTAGAAGAAGTACTACTGACACCAGTAGAGAGTCTGCATAGGGCAGATGTGGATCCTCTACATGTTACCTCATACAATCTATCTATTATGGTGGAAGCAAGCTATTGCCATGCCACAGATTCCCATGTTTGTAAGAATAGATGACAGAATCTTGTTGTTCATTGTGTCAAATGCTTAAAGGGAACAGACATAATAGATAGTCATACTGACACCTGAAGACATAAAAATTTAAGACTAAACAAAAATATAAATGTGTTCTGAGAACCCCACACCCCCCAAAAATGCCTAACAAAATCTGGATTACTAAAAACATTGTCACAAACTTTAAATTAGTTTTTTCTCACAAACAAACAAAACAGTTTTTAATGAATGAAAATGAAGACAGAAGTTTACAGTCTTAATATCAGGCTGTTCAACACTCGCTCCCTCTTTAATAAGGGTTGTCTAATTCATTATCTTGTGGACAATCATACGTTTGACTTTTTCTTCTTGGTGAAGACTTAGCAACAACAAAATGACTTTCTGGACCTTAATCAATCATGGCCACCAGGGTTTGTTTACATCTTGCAGCCTTAAACTTCCAGACAGGGGGAGGCCTCGTGATACTCTCCAACACACAAGGCATCTCCACTGACTCTGTCCATATACAGTACACATCATTTGAATCTTACAAATCAGTGGTTCAACACCAACTATACTTGCTGTTATATACTGACCAACAAAATACTGTAACACATTTTAATCTAAATTCTCTGCATTTTAGCCTGTCTGTACACTCTCTCCTAATGTTATCTTACTTGGTGAATTGAAAATTCATGTCTTGATGGCTTTGGTTTACAAGAACTAATTAGTTTTCTAGGCCAAAGGTTTTTTTTTGTCTGGGATACATGAAAGGAGGGGTTTAGCCGACGCATAGTGGAAGGCATATGAACTCTGACAGTGCAGGGGTTGATGGTTCTTGTGATGTATCTGGCCGATGAATCTGGGAGACAGTTTGCGGGAGGCATCTGGAGCTATGCCAGTCGGCTTGTTGTTTAAAGGCCTAAACGGTCCGGCGGATCCTAGATCTCGCATTCTCCCACGTTCTTCGGCACCCTCGAATGAAGACTTGATCCAAAGGAACCTCCACCTCCTGAAAAAGGAACAAAGGAGGCTGACATCCGAGGCAACATTGAAAAGGGGAGAGGCCTATGGCTGATGTGGGGTAAGCTGGGGTAGTGGCAATTATCTTACAGAAGGCGGACCAGAACCGGGCAGTAAACTGGGGCGCCTTGATCTGATGTAATGTCTATCGGTAGTCCATGAAGCTGGAAAACATGCATGATGAAGAGTTCGGCAATTTCTTTCACTGTAGTGAGTCCAGAAAGCGGGATGAAGTCAGCCGCCTTGGAAAAACAGTCCACCACCGTGAGCATGCATTTGTTACCCTCAGAGTTGGGGAGTCCAGTGACAAAATCAAGGGCAATGTGGGACCAGGGCCTGTGAGAAATCGGAAGAGGTCTAAGGAAGCCAGCGGGGGGCTTGTTGCTGGTTTTGCTCCTGGTGCAAGAGTCGCAGGCATTAACAAAGCGGCGAGTGTCTTCTCTCATGGTGGGCCAACAAAACCATTGTTGAGCCAAAGTCGCACCGGGGTGGCAGGCCAGTCTAGAGCTATTTGCCCATTGCAGAACATGGGGCCGTTCTTCCACCGGAACGAAGATTTTGCCTTGTGGTGTCTGAGGGACCAGCAATCGCGTTGTGGACACGCAATTCGACATCTAGTAGTGCTAGACATCTAAAGTCACTGAGGTGGCAAGATGGTGACTTCAGGTGCCAGATCGTGGGCTGGCAAGAACTGGCGAGAGAGATGGTTTGGTTTCGTGTTCTTAGGTCCAGGGCGATAGGATAGGGAGAAATTGGAATGTGAGAAGAACAGGGACCACCTTGCTTGGCGGGAGTTTAGGCGTTTGGCTGTCCGGAGATATTCCAGGTTCTTAAGATCCGACCAGACCAGGAAGGGGATTTCGGTGCCATCGAGCCAATGCCTCCACTTTCCCAGGGCAAGTTTGACTGCCAGTAGCTCCTGGTCGCCAATGCCGTAGTTCCTCTCAGCAGGGGAAAATCGGTGGGAGAGGAAACAACACGGGTGCAGTTTGTTGTCTTTGAGATAGGACTGCCCCAACACCCACGTCTTGGCTGAAGTCAGGGAGATGAGTGGGGTAGCTACTGAAATATAATCCCGAATGAATCACCTGTAGAAGTTGGCGAACCCCAGGAAGCGCTGAAGCTCTTTGCGTGTTGTTGTTGGGGCAGGCCAGTCTGTGACTGCCCTTAGCTTGGCGGGGTCCATCTGAATCATAGTTAGGCTACAGTCCAGTGAAGCTTGGCTTCGGATCAATTATTAGCCCGGAGTTGGATCTTGGTGCAAAGGCCTGGCCTTGGGTGAAAAGTGTCTGCTGGGTCCACCATGGCCGCAGTGTAGTGTCACGGGAGGAGGCAGAGAAGGAAAGAACCCAATAGCAGACACTGGTTTACTTAAGGGAATTTTATTTGAGGATAAAGGGTTAAACAGAAGCTGGCGGAGCGGTGTGTGTGTGTGTGTGTGTGTGTGTGTGTGTGAGAGAGAGAGTCAGCGCGCAGCAGTGGGGGTTGCGTGTGTGTGTGTGTGTGTAAGAGTAAGAGAAAGTCAGCGCATGCACAGAATGCTTTGGGGAATACCCTGTAACATGACAAGGGGGCAGGGCGAAGACGTCAGGGAATCCTCCGTGAACCCAGAAGTGGAAGCGCACAAAAGAAGCTTACACACAAAGCCGGGAGTGCATCACTTGTCATGGAGCGAGTAGAGAGAATCCGCGTCTTTTGCCAGGTAAGGGTCAATAGCCAAAGATCCAGTCACAAGAACAAACAAATCCAAATGGGCGAGTACAGAACCAGATTCCTAACACAGGTAGGGTCATACACGAAGATCAGTCTGAGAATAGGTGAGGTAATCAGGGTAGAAGACGAAAGAGGAATCCAAAGGGCAGTGGGGTTGACAACGTGTAAAAATTCGGGAAACAATATCAAAGGAAAGCATGAGCGAACGAGCACACGAGCGAAACACTATGGCACAGACTGATGCACTCAGCATGCTTTTAAGGCCTAGGGATGGTTTCTAATTGGATACAGGTGTGCCGTGATTGAACGCAGAGCGCACAGGAAACTCTGGGGTGGAGTTAGGATTGCAAAGTGTTTGGTGGATCAAGCTGGCTTGTGACACACCATCACCGCTGACTTCAGGTGCTCATTTACAGAAATTAGCGATGGGCTATACCGCTTCCTTTTTTAATTTGATAACCTATATTTATAGGTTCTTATACTTAAAATGTCTTACAAATTTACTTATACTTAAACTTATACTTTATACTATAAACTTTCTATAGTAAAAAATGGCAAATACAGAGATCTGAAGTTGTATTTGAAAGTTTGGCACAAGTATGGAAAATCTTTAAAAATCAGATGTCTGTTTTGTTTTTATTTTTAATATCAGTCATTATGAAGCACATGTTCCATCAGATTCAAGTACATCCAACATGTTTGTTTACATTAGTACCGTGTTTAGAAGTTATTCTTTACATAAACTATAAAATTATATACTATGAAATTATAAATATTGAGCTACCCTGATTTCAAATCAAAAATATGAATAAAATCTTCCTTAGAGTAAAACAAAAAGCTTTACAAGTAAATAAAAAATCTCTTTTCGTTCTTTAAGAGAACTTAACTTAGTCTCATCACAGGATATCTGGATATCACTTTCCTTTCTGATAGACCGGCATTAAAGAACTCTGCTTCACTCAGGCATTTTCCTTTGCACATTTTCCTTGGCACAGATTCCTTGGAACAGTTTCCTGATATTGTAGAACTGACTGGGGAGACTCTGTTTCTCTCTGTGCCTGATGGCTGTCTCTCTGTAAGTTATAGGCAGCGGGGAAAGAAAGTGAAGGAAAAGTAGTTCCTATCCCAAACAACAACTAAGAAAAATAAATGAATAAAATGAAGCAAATAATTTTACTACTTAAAAACAGTGTCTGTTACCCATTTTTAAATATGAGGATTCTTAAAACCATCGGGATTCAAAGTATCTTCGGATTTTTTTTGTATCAGTCCGCTCATACTTGGCATAAATGACCCTATGTTGTTTCCTAATATTATACTGTACCTCTATGCAGGGAAGACAAGCAGGATGATGTGGAAAAGAAAACCTTTAATGGTGTAAGGACTAAGGACTGCATAGTTGAGGTGAGTGCTCAATCTATTTCTGTGTTAAGGTTTTACCGTATGAGAAATCGCTTTGCACATTTGCAGTACAATCTGCTACCACTGGTCTACCCACTACTGTTTAAGGCTGGCAATCATCCTTAAGTTTCTAGAGCCCCAGCTTATCTCCCAGATAGCAGACGACTCTGATCTGGTCTACATAACATCCGCTGCAGATCCGGATCAGAGTGTTTAGCTATTTGGATCTGTTTTTCACTGGGTATATACTATAGTAAAGCCATAACAGTAAAACCACCTGGATAATATTGTGTAGGTTCTCTTTGTGTCACCAAAACAGCTCTGATATTTCAAGGTATTAACTCCACAAGACCTTTTAAGGTGGGCTCTGGAATCTGGGACCAAGATGTTAGCAGAAGATTCTTTAAGTCTTGGATCAGGCTTGTTTTTCCAACATATCCCACAGTTGCTCGTTTAGATTGAAGTCTGGGGAATTTGGAGGGCAAACAATGCCTTAAACACTGTCATGTTTCTCAAACCATTACTAAACTTTTTATGCAGTGAGACAGGCCACATATGCTGAACAAGGCCAGTGCTGTAAGGGCCATTACCTTGTCACCAATTCACTGTTTCTCCTTCCTTGGATGACTTTTGATAGGAGTCAGATCAGTGTTGAATTTCACAAACAAATGTCTACAATTCATAAGTGTATTTTGTGATGTAACATGATATTGGTCACTTTTAATCATACTCTAGAATTTTACGGTTATATAACTGGCTGACATTGTAGGACACATCTGATAGGCTGCAGAGAAAACTGTTTGAGAGAACTCAAAAAAGTCTAAATACAATTCCAGTTATCTTCACAAATAGAAAGTGGTTCGTAAATGCAGGTTCCTCAGTCTGTAAATAAATATTTCCATGTGAACTAAAAAATATATTTGTAGAGAGTCATTTTTATGTGAATCACAAAATAGTTTTGTGAATCGCATGACATTCATTTGTGAAATGTGAAACTGAACTGACTCCATAAGTACTAACCATTGCAAAAGACCTGCCATTTTAGAGATGTCATTACTGTATATCTTAGAGTAGAAATAGTTCTTTACATCATTGGTACATTAAAATGTAGCAGTAGCAAGAAGCGCATTCAGGTTAAAACTGGACTTTTGATTGTGCAGAATAAAAGGACACAGTTCTCAGAGTTATATAATCCTTTATATAATCCCCTGCTACATTAATGCACTTACCCCAGCCTTTCACTAGTGCTTGGGTACCATCAAAGTAAAAAGTTTTCTCAATATACTGGATACACGATCAGACTGCCTGAACATGTCTAAAACACTGGCCTCCTAGGAACTCCATTAATAGCCCAAACATGTGTAAATGGCTTGGAGCGAGGTCAGAACTGTACCGGGATTTGCCAATAACTCCCAGGTGAGTTAAAAGTGGTGTTGGTAAATGATTATGTTTAGAGTTTGGTGACAAATTATATGTTGATAATGAATTTTTGGCCAAAAATTTTTACGGAAAAGACTTCAATGGGATCCAAGCCACCTTGCCTGGGATCGTTATTTACGGCCAGATGTTTTACTCCGGCAATCCGTTTTTTTTTTACATACAAATGCAGGGATGTTTACGAATAGAGAGTTGTTTGTAAATGCAGATTCCTCAGTCTGTAAGTAAATATTTCCGTGTATTTATGAGAAATTTCATCACAAGTAGTGGTTGGATTTTGTTGTAAATTAAAATAAAATCTTCTGGATCTGACCAGAGCATTAGATGATCAAGGACTCAAAGCCAGGGTTTCAAACACCCATCGTAAAATTCCTAGAAGCACCACAATGTTATGTGTAATTTAACCAATTACCTCTGTAGACCAGAAACAGTAGCATGCCCAAATAAAGTACTGCAGTTCTGTGTGCTTTCTGTCTAAGCACTGCTCTGGGGATAAGTGTTCTCATGACACATAGCCACCCCCCACCCCCCCATCCACATGACACCAATAAATTTAGCACATGAATGTTCTCTGAACACTTCCTCTGAGTAAACACAAGCAAGTGATCAGCATGCACACTAAATAATTTGTTCCGCTTTCTTACTATCAGTTGAATCTTTACCATTTTATCATCATTTTATCATCATCATTATAAAAAAATCATTGGATTACTATGTTGGACATAGTCATTAAAATAGTCTTAAACATTAAAGATGGTACCATGAGATACTTAGCAAAATTTCTGCTTAGAATTATGAATCTAGTTTTACTCTAGTAAGTTAATACAACTTAGTTTAGACCACCACAATGTGAAGAAGCCTTAAAAATGGGCTGAGCTATTAGTTTCCTAACCCCCTTGACTCACATACAGTAGCATCCACTCGCATCACCATGAGCAAGTGAACAGCACAACACTGAAGCCACAACTTGCCATCTTTTTAGGGTAGGACCGTGCTTGTGAATGATATATATATATATATATATTACACACACACACACAGCATATACAGTGGGTACGGAAAGTATTCAGACCCCTCTTAAATTTTTCACTCTGTTATATTGCAGCCATTTTCTAAAAGTTCATTATTAATGTACACACAGCACCTCATATTGACAGAAAAACACAGAATTGTTTACATTTTTGCAGATTTATTAAAAAAGAAAAACTGAAATATCACATGGTCCTAAGTATTCAGACCCTTTGCTCAGTATTTAGTAGAAGCACCCTTTTGATCTAATACAGCCATGAGTCTTTTTGGGAAAGATGCAAAGTTTTTTACACCTGGATTTCGGGATCCACTGCCATTCCTCCTTGCAGATCCTCTCCAGTTCTGTCAGGTTGAATGGTAAACGTTGGTGGACAGCCAGTTTTAGGTCTCTCCAGAGATGCTCAATTGGGTTTAAATCAGGGCTATGGCTGGGCAATTCAAGAACAGTCACAGAGTGTTGTGAAGCCACTCCTTTGTTATTTTAGCTGTGTGCTTAGGATCATTGTCTTGTTGGAAGGTAAACCTTCGGCCCAGTCTGAGGTCCTGATCACTCTGGAGAAGGTTTTCATCTAGGATATCCCTGTACTTGGCCGCATTCATCTTTCCCTCGATTGCAACCAGTCGTCCTGTCCCTGCAGCTGAAAAACATCCCCACAGCATGATGCTGCCACCACCATGCTTCACTGTTGGGACTGTGATGAGCAGTGCCTGGTTTTCTCCACACATACCACTTAGAATTAAGGCCAAAAAGTTCTCATCAGACCAGAGAATCTTATTTCTCAACCTCTTGGAGTCCTTCAGGTGTTTTTTAATGTGTCTTGCACTGAGGAGAGGCATCCTTCAGGCCACTCTGCCATAAAGCCCCGACTGGTGGAGGGCTGCAGTGATGGTTGACTATCTACAACTTTCTCCCATCTCCCGACTGCATGTCTGGAGCTCAGCCACAGTGATCTTTGGGTTCTTCCTTACCTATCTCATCAAGGCTCTTGTCCCCCGATAGCTCAGTTTGGCCGGACAGCCAGGTCTAGGAAGGGTTCTGGTCATCCCAAACGTCTTCTATTTAAGGATTATGGAGGCCACTGTGCTCTTGGGAACCTTAAGTGCAGCAGCAATTTTTTGTAACCTTGGCCAGATCTGTGCCTTGCCAAAATTCTGTCTCTGAGCTCTTCAGGGGGTTCCTTTGACGTCATGATACTCATTTGCTCTGACATGCATTGTGAGCTGTAATGTCTTATATAGACAGGTGTAAATTCAGACAGCTCAAATGAAGGTGTAGAACCATCTCAAGGATGATCTGAAGAAATGGACAGCACCTGAGTTAAATATATGAGTGTCACAGCAAAGGGTCTGAATACCTACAGTAGGCCCATGTGATTTATTCTTATCCCCATCACCCCCAAGAATGTATATATAAATTATTAATATCTTAGAGGAGGAAAAGGAAAAAAAGAGGGGAGAAAAACAATAACAGCAACAACAAAAAAAGAAAACTCTAGGGGAGAATTCTTCTATGATCACCCCACATACATTGACCAAACATGCAAGATGATGCATCTTTGGTTAATTTTATTTTAAATTTAAGTTAAATATTTGGTTCCCAAGGGTTAGGAATCAAGGGGGGGAATCAAAGCTGCAGCAAGAGCATGAAGGGCCAAAAAGTATTCTAGGCAAAAACTAGACACGAAAAAACACAGAGCTTAGGGCACGCAATAATTTGGTAATCAGTGGTTGCTTGTGCGAGACTCATGTAGAGCGAAGTGATAAATGAAAATCGGGAACCGGTGTGCTTGAGCCCGTGAATGAGGCGGCAAAACGGGGCCGCAGAATGGAGCGTGGAAAGGAGTCGCAGTGATCATGACTTGGCTCGAGCCGTGGGCGTGACCTGGCATACCGTTACAGTATCAGCAGAAAGAAAATATTTTCCTACTCCATAGTAGGTAATCCGCAGCTGCACTGGGTGAAACAAACGCCACGGAGATGTCGTCGGACCTCATTACAGGAAGCCTGGGGTTTTGCTATTTTTGCTGTGTGGTCAGGAAAAATACAAATGCTCAAATCCTTGAATTTAATCTGCTTTAACTTTCTGGCACGTTGTAAAACATCAAGACATTCGCTGTAGTAGCGAAATCTCGCAACAATGGCTTGAGGTCGTTCACCAGGTTTTGGTACAGGCTGCAGAGTGCAGTGAGATCTGTCCATCATCTGTCTCCTTCTTCAGGCTGAGCGCCGCAGTAAGATAAGAAGTAAGAAGTTGTATATTACTTTGCATTGCAGTCATCGAATGTCATCAATACAGTCAGAGAGCGAGTGCTCCATCTCACCTACAGTACCCTTTAGCGCAGACAGTCCAGCATCGATGGCGGCCTTATCATTAGCCAGGTGTGTCTTTAAAGCCTGTAATTCAGATTTAATTGTGGATCCCCCAATGCACATAGCTCTGCCTTAAAAATATCCGCAATTTCGTATCTCAATGAGGACAATATACTGAGTTTCAGTGTACCCCTGTCAATCACAGAAACTGCCTGGTGAACAGTGGGGTCAGCGGGCAGCGGCGAATCACATGAAGGTGAGGTCGTGACCTGTGAATTAGGCCTCAGTTGTGACTGAGTTGTGCTATGGGTTTTGGTGTTCTTACCGGACATCTTAACCACCTCCAAAGATGAATATACAGAAAAAAACTGTTATCTGGGAAGAATAACAGTAATATTAAAACTGGAAATGTAAGTTAACAACAATTATAACAATAATCCGCCTGAGTCTGCTAAACCACGTCCTACACCATTACAAGCTTAAAACGACCCCTGTGAATGATATTTTTAATATTCTCACAGTGCAGTAGATTTGGTTTGAGCAATTGTTGAAGTGTTAACAGCGTCACTTCATGTGTTAATGGCATCCTCTTTTTGATGTCACTGTATCAGGGGATTATAAATAGTTGTAGTAGGCAGATTTTGAAGAGTACAGATGATACTAGGATGAGCAATAGCATATGGATTCTGAATAGTTTTCCTGTACAGAGTATCTACATTATCCAGGTAAGATTATTCACTAGCGACTTATCTTAACAACCTACACTACGTTTAATTACGCAATAATTTGAATAGAAACAGAATAGCTTCCTTTTTTAAGAGTCATTAAGACACTTTTAGTTGTTTTGTTGTGAATAAAAACCAGTGGGACCCTGTGTATAAATCATTATTATTTCTGTTGTCTCCAGGCAGTGCTTCAGTAATGGATAGATTTGGGACTCTCAAGCTCTTCATTGCAGGTAAAGTAACTGCATTAATAGGTGTTATATTATGGAAAGTTGAAACCGCAATGACTCATCTGCAATGATGGATATGTTTTATCTATGTTTCAAACGAGTTGTCAGTGCTATTCATATTTAAAGGGCTAGAAGGGCTAAGTGTATTTTACAGACAAATGAAAAGAAATATGTTTCATTTTTGGGATGCCCATTGCTTTATTTGCAGTTAGCAAACATTTTAAGAAATGATTAATTTCTAATAAAATGTTGTATATTCATGTTACAAATCATGTGAAAGAAAAGAAACATAAGTTCAGTAGGATTTTTTGGTTTGTTTATTTTCTGGTTTGAATGAAATAGGTGATAGGTTTTCACTTCATGCATCACTTACTATGTGCCCTTTTAATTAAAGTAGTTTGCTCCATCCATTAATGAACAGAATATTTAATAAGTAACCAAAGGAGAGTATTAAGTAACCAAATCCATGTTTAAAGCCAAAAATGATTTGATAGAAATCCTTAAAGACAAATAAGCCTTTAACTGGGTAAGAGCATAGAAACAGTATCATAGAGTAAACACTTGCAGCATGAAGAAAGGTGATTTCTTTCTCACAACCATTCCATTTCATACACAAACTTCTCTGGAAAATAATACATTGGAACCTTGGATTACGAGCATAATTCATTCCGGAAACACTCATAAACCAAATTTAATTTTCCCATAAGAAATAATGGAAACTTAGATTATTCGTTCCACAGCCCAAAAAATAAATACATAAAAAGAATTAATACAAAATTTAAAGTTAAAATAAAACA